>JAQIVZ010000118.1:0-108769 GCA_034700945.1 Arrhopalites spinosus
GACCGGGGTCACCACTAATGAAGGATACTTATTATGAGGTCTTGGGAGTCCTTGTAAAGATGACTGTCGACGAATTCTACTATTATGTAATACGTTAATAACTGTTCTTTGTGATACACGCACTTTTAATTTTTCAAGTTCACGCACTATGACCCTACAGGTCATTCTTTGAGCGGAAAGGGCAATAATCATACCCTGCACTTTCGGATCAATGATTTTTGGCATGTCAAAATAGTAAAAACTAATTTTTTAATGAAACGACAGTTAATACTGCGTAGTTCATCTAAACCAACTGATTAACACTAGTGTCAACAGGGGTCGTAGCAATTCACCTCTGAACTTGAGTAAAAAAAGTTGAATCAGCCTCTGTATTAAAATGTTTGCAATTAATTTTTAATTTGGGACCGATTCGTGTCAAAAACGAACAAATTGTGCAACTTTTCAAAATATAATTGCTTTAATTTATATTAATTTTTTAAAGTTCCAAACAATACTCAAAACGTTTTAATCCCCCCCCCTCTCTCCCTAGTTCTTGCAAAAAACTCGTTTTTCGTAAGCACGAGGGAGTGATGCAACATCAGAAAATATTTCCAAGCTCAAAATATTTTTATCAACCCTCCCCCCCCCCGCACAATTGCATTTTGTTTTCAAATATTTTGTATGCAAAAATTCATCAGCGCGTGACGGGAAGTTTTACGAGTTTTGCAAATCACTAGAGCGAAACTCTACAAAATAATTTTTCCATTCGCCGCCCCCCCCCCCTTCGTGCATGAAATTTCTTTTGCAAAACGTCGATTTGTAGCAAAAACGTACAAGTTGTGCAATTGTCAAAACGAAGCGTAGTTTAATTCGAATATTTTTTAAACTTTGTAAACAACACTCAAAACATTTTTTTATCTTTTGCCCACCTTTCTCACCACTTAAATGGTTTTGCAAACGATTTCATTCTTTTAGGTTATAATTATTCCAACTTGAGAACAACACGAAACATTTCATGAAAAATTGTTAAAAAGAGCGACAACAATTTGGAAACTTTTAGTTTGCACAAAATGGCTCTACCCAACTGTCACTTCTGTCGTCTAGCTTTCAACAACTATATAGTTCCAGCTGAAAAAGAGCTTCCATATTGGGAAACAGCTCGTGAATACTTACTTGCTGTAAAAAATAAGCCAGTGTGTATGGATTGTAAAGAACAAATTGATTACGAACTAAAGTATGTTAAAAAACCATTCCCCGAATTCTTAGATTACCCACCAAATCTAGTTTTGGTGGGAAAAACCAGCATTTTTCATCACAACTGTCAAACATGAGCGGACAATTGCCGAAAATGTCACCAGATTCAGATAATTTTTAAAAAATATAAAATTGTATAAATCTTCTAATTTTTTGGAGTCGCTCAGGATATTTCCTTGGAGGTTGGCTAAATGAAGGAATGAAAATTAATATTTGTTTTGAATCCAGCAGCCAAAATTAACGTTTGAGTACAAACTATTACGTTTGTAGACAATTTTTTCAAAAATAGTACAACATTTTTCTAAATTTTACTGTAAAATAACAAAACGTTTCAAATAATTAGCTCGTATATACCGTAAACCACTGTGTTGACCGTTCTTTATATTGTAAAGCTAAGGCCCAAACTGCCACCAAAAACACCATGTAACTTCTCTCAAATTTATGGTACAAATAGCAAAGAAATCAGCCATTGACTTGAATTGTTTGTAGACTTTAACAATTTTTTTGTGAAATTTTTAACATTTTATCACGTTTTACCTTACGTACCTAACGTAGGATCTACTGACGTTGACCCGTATATCGCTTTTTCCAACGTTGTTCTGGAAAATAGTGAAGGAAGGAAAACAAGCAGACTTTCTTGAAAATTATTCTACAAAGATGACCAACCAAGCGCAAAGAAAGAAAATTATTCCCGAAAGCGCCACAATGGAAATGATTCCAAACTTGCAATTTGGAATATTTCAAAGTAAAAAATACATTCCAAGCGGAGTAAACATCAAAATTAAGCTGCGAAAGTTCAATCCTGCGTTTTACTTGTGGTCTCCGAACACCAACAAAGCATATAAGTTTAAGATTAAAGAATGTATTTACTTTATTAAGAAAGTCATTATTAACCCAATTCTTATTACGAAGAATGAAAAAGAATTTCAAAAAGGGCAAAAAATGCAGATTCCGTACAAGAAAATAGAATTTAGAACTTTCCCTTTACCCGCTGGAGATTCGCATTTTAACACAGATCAGTTATGGGGTGGACGTTTAGCAGAACGTGTCACATGTGGTTTTGTAGATTCGGCAAGCTACTTGGGAAAACTTTCGCAAAATCCTTTTGAATTTAAACATTTAGATCTTGAAAACCTCAAAATTTTTATTGATGACGGGGAAAACAAATATTCAAACGACATTTCACTAGACTATTCGAACAACAAGTATCTGGAGGGATAAAATTCACTATCTAATTCTGTTAAAGTCGGAGAAGATGGAAATTTTATCACACGAGATGACTATAAAAATGATGGTACAGCACTATATTCTTTTGATGTTCTTTGCCCCACCACAAATGACGCTGAAATGCCCTCGAGAGAAGGAATTGTAAAGGTTGCGGGTAAATTTAGTAAGGTTCTGGAAAAGCCGACAACATTACTTGTTTCTGGTCTATTTTCTAGCACAATCGAGATTGCCAAGGATAGATCCGTCAAAATTATTTCTTAAAAAAACTAAAGTATAGCTAGCAATTTATGACGTTGTTAATACTATGCTTAATTGAACTTGTAAGTTTCAATATGGTGGCGGAAAACTAGTTTTAGATTTATAGTTAATTTATGATAATTATTGTGACAAAATTGATTTACCACTAAATAATTAACATGATTTTAAGACAAAAATGTATAGATATTTAATTATTACTACTGTTAGTAACATTAGTGTATTCCTTATCAGTTATTATTATTATTCTTAAAAAATCTATTTGTACAATCACATTTTTAATAACTAATTGGTATCAATCATTCGATAAAACAATTGGCAAATAATTGATTTATTTGTTATAAAAATTAACAGACTATTATTAGATTATTACTAACTAATTTTTTTTTAAATTATTTTTTGTTAACGAAAAATAAACGAAATAAATGTCTCAAAATTTAATCAAGTATGTATTATTTTCAATAGCATCGTCATTGTATGTAGAGAAGACGGTTTTTTGTTATGCATTTTTGCGGATGTTGCATCACTCCCTCGTGCTTACGAAAAACGAGGTTTTTGCAAGAACGAGGGAGAGAGGGGGGGGGGGATTAAAACGTTTTGAGTATTGTTTGGAACTTTAAAAAATTAATATAAATTAAAGCAATTATATTTTAAAAAGTTGCACAATTTGTTCGTTTTTGACACGAATTGGTCCTAAGTTGAAAATTAATTGCAAAAATTTTAATATTGAATTAATTCAAAGATATAGAGTTTTAAAGTATGGCTATATAGTGCTATAAGGTTAATTTATGCTATTTATATGTATATACAAATAAAATTACTGAGGTACTCATATTTTTGTTTGTTCAGGGGGGGGGGTAAGAATGATGCAATATTTGCAAAATCTTACCGTCATGCTTTGATGAACTTCTGTATACAAAATGCGTGGGAATTTGTTTGTATTGTTGGGCCGTGGGGGGGGGGGGTAATGACATGAGACAAGGACGGTCATTGTCGACCGGAAATGGGCCAGGACCTTAGCTGTGCCGCTGTTACACCCTGGTCATCATCTACTCACAAGACACCACACAATTGGATCATTTTCAAGATTAAAATGTAACGAGGGAATTTGATTCAAGTTTCTTGTAAGACATTTAGTGTGTAAGAGCTGTAACTATAGAGAGAAATTTCACAAATTGGAATCTCTGGTATGATGACACTCCCTATAGAGAGAGAGAGGACAATATATCCCCATGGCAAGATGAAGATAATTGCCCTACTTTGACATCAAGATTTGTGATGGCATCCACACCAAAATTTCTCGTTGGAAACGAACCATCTCCAACAAGATTGGCTAATAATACCACAAGCACTAAAAGCAAAGTCTAATCCCAATTTGTTCATTGTACTACTACTAATAAGACTCTCTTGCGAATTTCTTGACGTTCCTAAAAATTTGCATGATGAAAGATTATACTGAGACGTCAATTGGCATGACCCTTTTCAATTCATTTAAAGGATAGAATGTGAAGAATTTAATTTTGATTGTAAATCTTTTGTCAAAGTTAAAATAGAATCTACAAATTTTGTCTAATAGTCTTATTTGCAATGTCATGAACTAGTGCTAAATAATAATTATAATACAGTTAAATTGATGGTGATGAAAATTGCATGTTGGCTGTCTTTTTTTGCTCATAATTTTAGCTTTTGCTTTTGCTTCTTCTTCCTTTCTCTCTCTCTTATATTTACACAAGTGAGAGATGAAATAAATTGAAACTAGTAGAGTGTATATATGTATATGATATGTATTTCTTGTATAATAACCAATGGAATTGTTTGCTGTTTCAATCAAAGCTGCAAAGGATGGGGAGGAAAGAAAACCAGCAGGTATATTCACTTGTCTCTCTATTCAAAATTTTCATACATAATCTCAACTCATGCTTTTACTCTCTTTACTTTTAATGCTCCTTCTTCCTGATTGAAATGCAAGCACGCAAATTCTCTTAATTTTCTACTTTCCTCATGCCCCCCTCTCATTCTCATCATCCAATTTTACCTCTCTTTGTGTGTGTCTAAGAATTTTGTCTACTCGTACATAGTGCACACACAAAGGTGTAGACGCATCTCTTACGCACCGTGTTCTTTTGGGGATGTTTGAACTTTGATTTCTATTTCTACATTTGAAATTTTCATCCTCAAATATCTTTAGTAAAATGCCTACCTACCTACACGCACACACACACAAAGTAAAGAGTTGAGTACCGGCTGTTGGCCAGCCTTAGCCTTACCACCGGCTGACTTTAATCTGTTTCCATTCTCTTCCTTTGCTTTTTCTACTACCAAAAAAGACATGGGCTATGGGAATTGAGTTGTAAAATTAAGTCAAAATCACATGCAACGTTTTCACCTTATTCCTTAGTACTTTGACTTTAAAGATTCACTTTCTCTCCAATAGCATAGTTATAGTTTAGATTTAAATAGATTGGGATACTCAATTTAATTCAGGTGTACTAGTTTTTACCTTTTTTTGCAAAATGCAAATTCTTGTTATTTTAGTTGTACAACGACACGTTGTGAGATTATTTTAAATTTGAATATTATAATTCAAAAATATTATTTAGTGTACAAAATAATCTTTTCTAAAAAAGAATTCGAATTTCCCTGCTATTTCTACAGATATTTTCTTTCAATATTCGGGAGCTCGAATATTATTAAAAAAATTGTTTTGATTAATTGAATCAAAATAAGTAAATATTTAGATATGAAGAGTAGCATCCATGAAATATAAATTAACTTTGGCCTCAATATTTAAGAACCGTCAGTATAAAATTGGCCAATGGCGTCATATTGAAATTAATTTGTATTCTAGAATATAAAGTAAGGGCTGTTGTTAGTTGAACGAGAGAATACAAAAAAAAGTATTTTTGGTATTTCTAGACTAGAAAATATTCAAGACACACAAGTTAAAGTAGTTTGGTAGTCACACTAAATAGAAACTTTTATGTTGGAAATTTTGTGGGAGAAGGATGAGAGAAGGCACTTGTGTTCGAGTACAGTTTTTGCATTTTAATGATGAAAGGGTTTGATGAACGTCTTCATGATAATTTGATTGGTTTGTAGAGGGGTGGGTGGGGTGGGTGGGGTAGGGAAGATGGAGAAAGGTTTTTCTTTCAGCTTTCTTATTTCTTTTGCTCTCTTCTTCATTCCATTGGGCTACTGTGAGAGGAGTAAATTACGTTTGTTGAAATATTGAGTATGCACAACTGTGGTCTCATTCTCCCTTTCTTCGTAGAGGCACAAAGCGGAAGAAAAAGAAGGGAGACAAATTAAAAGATTCATGCAAAGCATGTTCTTTAACGAGCAATGTAACCATTGGGACTTAACATTCACGACATTGATGGATACCCAAAATTGATGAGAAAGACTAGAGAACAAGTAACACAAAATTCTTTTAAATGTCGACTCCATTGAGACTCTTTTTCTTTGAAACAAAGTCTCAATTCTTTTCACTTCCGGCTTATCCAAAGATCCATTTTGTAAAAAATGTTTTCATGTGTACACTTACACATCATATGAATTAGTAGATTTCCAAACAAAAAAACAATTGTCATGTAGCCAAAACGTTGTAGAAAAGAATTGTATTTAAAAAATCCTGCCCTGATTCTCTAACGAGGATGACAAGTCTTTTTTAATTAATTAGAAATTTAACAAGGCACACACATGACACAACAAAGATTTCTTCTTGTCACGCACAATTTTTTATTCATTTTTTTGTGTACTTTATTGAATACAATAGTATTAATTTTCCAACGATTCAGTTCATTGCTCCTAATTTTTCTATAACTTTAACTGTGTTTAAATATAATCGTGATTGGAATGTGGAGAGTGGAGGGTTGACTAATATTAAAAAATTGTGTAGTTTTTTGTATGGATGAGATGTGGAGGATAAAAAGAATGAAAATAAATGAGAGATGAGAGATGAAGAGAGATGAAACTATAGAGAGAGACGACTGTTGCTCTTCCTCATGACTTCCTGTGTTAATTGAATAATTTGAAATCTTTTCATGTCAAAGATAATAGATTAATGATGCCGGGGAGAGGAGAGAGAAGTTGATTTGCATAATTTATTGTCTCCCAATGCACAACTCATCTTCTATCTAGACGCAAGATCATTCTAAACTATATCCCCCCACTGTATCATTCCTATAGACTTACATCCACAGCCACTCTATTCATCCAGAGAGGAGAGAGAAGATGAGCAAGAGAGCCAGTTCAGGTCCCGCACTTCACTCCACTTTATCTCACAATTTTGTGAACACTCCAAAACTTGACTCTGACTTTATCTCTCCCTCTTTTTTCCTTCCCTGTATCTTCTCCAACTTGAGTTTCAACTTGAGAATGTCGTCGTCATCGTCATTCTCATGTTTTGCCTACTAAAAAAGGAGGAGAACGTCAGTGTGATGATAAAGTTTTTTGTTTCTTTCAAGAAAGATTTTTGCATTTATGTCAACTTCAAGTCCCTACAGTCTCCCATACTTTCCCTTCCTCTTTTTTCACTTTCCGCCTTTTTCTCTCTCTCTCTCTCTCTCTCTTTCTAGAGTCTCTACATCAACTGAGACTTCCCAAGAAACTCACAGACTGTTGCGCTTTTTTTGGAGAATATTTTATATTTTACCTTACAATAATAAACTTGTTTACAAAGACAACACTATTTTTCAAAAAAAAAGCATGCCATGTGTGAATTGTACAGGGAAAGTGGTAATTTATTTTGGTGGAACATTAAATATTCAAAAATACTGCACAGTTCAACAAATCCCCTAACATTTTACCCAAGTCAGCTTGTAATAATAGCCAGAGAGAGAGGGGAATTTAAAATATGGAGTAATTTACAAGAGAGAATTACCAATGTGTCCTTTTAGTCTTTTTAATTAATTAAAAGCTTCATGAAATTTTAAACAAAAAGTGCAACTGGGATGGGGGTCTTTTTCACTGAACAAAAGTGGGAATGTCAGCTGGGAGAGATTTTTAGTTATGATTATTTTATAAAAAAATATTTTCCCTACACTCGGTGTACAAAACTAAACTAATGCAAAATTATTTACAGCTTCTACAAATTACTACATTTTGTACTAAATTGTGAGCAAGAATTAATGAAAAAAAAAGAATTTTATAAAACTTTAAACTCCTCCATTCACTTCACATCCCTGCAAAAAAAACAGTTTAGTGAAAGCTGGACAAAGCTTTAAAAAGTTTTGGAGAATGTTGCCATTTCTCTTTTTTCAGGCTCAAATACACTGAAAAAAAGTCTCAAAGAGATTAGTAAACAGAGAGAGGGAGAAAGTGTAATGGATAAATAATTTGGCAAAAGAAAACTAATCCTAAACACTAGAGAAATGACGCAATCATTATTCTATCATTTTGCACACTTTCTCTCTCTCTCTCTCTCTCTCTCTCTCTCTGTTGAAACCCCACAGACCATGTGGAAACGAAAATGAAAGCAAAAAAAAAAACAATTAAATAAGAACAAGGAACAAGGACAAAAAAATAATAAAACTGGCCTTGATCTCATGGAGAAGAAATGATGGAGGAATGGCATGCGCCATTTACGATTGTAGATTGTACTTTCATGGTTCACAGTTGAGAGTTTAGGGAACCCCAAGATGATGAAATGAAAGCGCCTTTTACTTCCTGTTACAAAACAAAAACCTAGAGGTAATAGATACTCCGCCATGGTATTTATACAGAGAGAGGAGAAAAGGAGGGAGGGAGTACAAGTTGTTCATTATAAATTCATAATTGGATTATTTGTTTCCTTGTGGGAGGAAGGAAGTATTCGAGGCTGGAGACGAGAGATAGTTGCGAGAGAGAGAGAGAGAGGGGAGATGAAATGATAAAAGCTACATACTCTCACTCCATGAATTGTACAGATACGATGTACGTATGTATACAATGAAAAGTAGAAACTTGTAAACTCCAAAGTATTTTCTGTCTAATATAAACACAGAGAGAGAGTTGAGTCTGGGTCTTAATTGAGTGGATAGTGAGGTAGTGAGAAATTTTGTGAATGTCTTCCTTCCTCAAAGTACACTCTCTCGGACTCTCTTCCATTCTACAATGTATAGTCTGCATCCTCATCTTTGTTTGGTGTCATTGTGGGTAGAAATAGGAGAGGCATAATAATATTAAATAGAATGGATTCCATTCTCAACTCCACACTTTCCCCTTTTACTTTACTTTTAGTTTGACAATAGAAAGACAGAGAGAGAGGGAGGGGGAGAGAAAGGTGTAGAGTGCAAGTTGTGTGTGTATGTACACTCCATTTTGTTTATATAAAAAAAAGAAAGTGTTTGAGGGGGGAAGGCAAGTCAGTGAAGCGAAGCACTCCTTTAGGCCCCATTTTTGTGGTGGTGACATGTGACGACTGTGGTGATGTCAAGGGTTGAGAACGAGGGGTTGAATGTGGATGTGGATGAGATGAAGCAGAGAGAGAGAGGGAGGAGAAAAAAAATCCGTGCTCTCTTCTCAAACTAAAGACAAGAGTGACACATAAGCAAATTTGATTTCAAAATATTCCGCTTCCACTTTTTTCCTTTTTCTCTCTCTCATCTCATCTCTCTCATCCTTTTATCAAGTGTAGAGTGGAGAGAAGTGGCAGTGTTCCACTAGGAAACTTGAACCTTATCTCTCATGAGCCGTTGACACTGATGACAGGTTTTCGTTTTGCTCTGATGACTTGGCTCCACTCTTCACTATTTTAGCTTCTTACTTTGTACACTTTGTATGGGAGACTTCTAGTCATTCTCTTGGACTTACATAATAAAAATGTTATGTACCTATCTAATGAATTGAGAAACCCTCCAATATTGTGACACGTTCAATTTCTGCCCATGCAAAAGATGTAAGACATCGTCAGTCATTGTCATTATCATCATCATCTCGTTTATGATGATATGTTCCAGAGAAAATATTCTACACAAAAAAAAATTAAATGTATCACTATACACATCCTACAATCCTTTTTTTATGCATCATTGCCAATCTTTCAGAGTGTCAGTTCCGGTTCGGGTCCTCGCCAGAGAACACCCACAACCATTTTTTTGTTTGTAAAGAAAACATTTCTGATTTTTTTCTAAGATTTGTTTACTTTTAAACACAATGACAAATTTAGCTATGATTTTTTAATTTTTGTCTTATTTCTTTCAAAAAATACTGTTGACATTTTATATCAAGACGTATCTCTGTTACAAAAAAAGGAAGAGCTAAAGATTTTGTTATATAAAAATGGACATGTTTTTTTATAAGGCTGAGTATGTGTATACTTACCAGTGAGTTGTTGAACCATTTCCGTATATTTCAAGAGGAAAGTGCTGGTCAATGGCAATGCAGTGTAGTAAAGTTTAGCCATAACAGTTATCACTTGTGCTATATAGATAATGCGAGTTAGGGATGCAGTAGGCATTTGTCACCTCAGACACCCGGGAATTATAGCCAGCTACTTTTTCCCTCTCTCTCTCTTCTTCATTTATGTATAATAGTTTACCATATATTTATACAGCTTTTAGCCTCTTCTTTAATATGTTGAGGGTACGCATATATAAAAAAATCCTAGTGTACTTTCTCCATTTGTTCTATCTATAACAATTTTTTACAATACGCACATTTGACATTGTACGCACACATTGAGTCGGATTGACCCGTATTTTGAAACAAAAAAAATTGAATAAAAATAAATTACTCTCATGACTTATGTAACAAATATAATAACTTTGTAGGGTACATGAAAATTGTCTGTGGTAAAAGAAAATGAGGATGAGAATCTCAGAGGAAAAAAAAGAAAGTCGAAAGCTTTCTAATGGATGTTACTCGAAAGACTCATATCTTGTTTTTATGATACAAAAATTGATGTGTATTACAGTGCATTACTTAAGAAAAGGAGCTTGTGGAGAACTATAAATCGTCAATTGTTACAACAGAGAGGGAGAGAGAGAGACTTTGATATTTTTGTACATACAAGACAAGGTAAAAGAAGTTTTTCGAGGGGGAAATTCTTCATGTTGTGTTCAAGGCTAAAAGTATAACTTATAGGGGATAAGTAAAGAAAATTTGTAACAGTTGAGTGGAAAAGAAGAGAAAGTCACAAGACCTTTTAAGAAATTTCTACCATTAACGAACCCACTAAGTTTCTTAATAGGCAAAAGGAGACAAGGAGCTTTTTTTGTGTTGGTGTTGTTGATCTTTTTTTCTCTTCATCTCCACCCCCTCCTTCATTTTGTTTTCTTGATGAATTCTTCCTATTTAATTCTTTTTCTGTCTATCTGTAATTCGACTGTGAGGGAGTTACAGGGCTGGACTTTGAGAGGGGAAAGTCTCTCGCTGTCTTTTTTTTCAATTGTTTTTCTTATAAATTGGTATTGGTATGATACAACTTTCTCAAGTCTAGTCTCACATAAGAATTGGGGAAAGTGAAGAGTGGGTGGGCATTTATTTCATCAAGAAGCGCTTTTTTTTCTCTCCGTACTTTCACTTGTATGACCCACAATACTTTAACAAATGGTACTCAACATTTGTTTCTTTCATTGGTGGTTGCCAGAAGAGAAAATATTACAAGAATTTTGAGGATTTGTCTAAATGATAAAAAAAATTTACTTTTTATTTTATAAAAAAAATATATTCCATTTGCCATTTCTCTTTTACTATCTGTAGAAGTATGTGCAAAAAATATAGGACTAGTGAGGATTGGCATGAAATGTTGTCTTTAGTGTTTAATGCACAAAGTCGATATTTATGTGACCACCCAAACATAAAAAATTTTGGCAATCTCATCCCTCTTTTTTTATATTCTTTGACTGGACTCTGTAATTTTGATCAAAAAACTTGAATTATTATCATTGTCTCTTTTTTTTATTATGGCAAACTTTTGTCTCATCTCAAACTTGACCACAATTGAGATTTCAAGTGTGCTAATATCTGTACAGAGAAGAAGAGCAAAGTTTTAAAAATAATACTTTCACCAAAACTAATAAAAAAAGAAAGTTTTCTATAGTCCAGTGCCAAGTGGCAAATGCATTTGTTATGTCTGTACTCTGTACAGTAATACATGCTCATATGACGACAGGGTAAAGTTGAAGAAGGTTTATGTTAGTGGTGGTCATGGTTTTCTTGTGATTTAGATAGCTCGTGTGTGTGTGTGTAGCTTGTAAAGTTAGAGTTGTGGTCCGTGACCACAAAAAAGAGTGCCAAGGAATGCAGCAGTAATAAACCCCCCCCCCCCAAGTATATCTATATCTATGTATATACTTTCTCTCTAATCCTTGAAGTTTTCTTTTTATTGTTTTCTTAGAATACGATTCCCTATTCCAAAAAGTTAAGCCGATTGTAAGCTAGAGGCTGCGTCCATTGTAAATTGTTACAGGATGCAATGTTAATGTGGAGACAGACTTGGGAGACACTGCGGTTGCAATTCTCATCCCTTTTTTTCACTTTCAAGAATCTCTTCCCATCATTATCAAATCTAAAGGAAAAGTCATCGTAAATTCTTCCGAATCATTTCCCTCACAATCGTTTTACCTCTCTCGTATTCTACGTAACAATATCACCCATTTTATTCTCCCCCTTGCCTTGTTCTCCCCTCCTTCAAGTCTTGATTTAAGAATGATCCCAGAAAACTAAATCTTTTTTCTTTGATTTTAATCTTACTGTGGTCAATTCATAGAAAAAATTGGTTGCATGTCTTGTCTGTAGAATATAGAATAGCAGTTAAATTTAATTGAACTTGTTTTCGTTTTTGGTATGAGAATTGGGAAATTATTTTCATTGGAATTTTCTAATCAAAATAATGTTTACATGCTACAACATGAAACATGGGACTTGTTTCTTTTTTTTACTAGAAATTTTTTCAACTTAGATTTTACATTACTAGGATCTCGGTCAAAGTTCAAAAAACCCAGTACCATTAAATATCATTGCAGTCAGTAAAAAATTTGGCCATTTACTTACATTCCAGGATTTTGATATCTTTGGTTATATATTTAAGAGTTTTTGCCTATTTCAAGAGAAACAAAGAGGAAAGGCAGAGAGAGAGGATTTTCGAAAAAAAAATCGAGCAAAAAAGATAGTTTTGGAACAGTACAGCCCATCTCACTTCCTATCTAGAGACGTGTACTACCTACACATAATGCGTAGGATACACTCCATGTGGACTGTAAAGAGAGAGAGAGAGAGGGAAGATGCGTTTTCACTTGGCTACAAAAGTTGTTGGAAAAGGAGGGGGAAGAAAGAAAAGATAGAGGATAATGGAAGTGAATAATATAGGCCCGGGATTGAATTCCCAAGTGAACTGTAATCCAAGAGAGAGGAGAAAGTTCATTTATCCTAATGTTTGTGGCTGCCATAAGAAGAATAGTGAGGCATGGGTCATTCTAGTCAACACACAATATTGTCCCTCCTTCACCTCTCAACCTTCCTCTTTCAAACCAAACCCTCTTTTCTTTTAGCCTCCACTGTCAATACTCCATTACACCTATCCCTAATCTATCCAACAGTATTACTCTGTGCTACCCCCAGTTAAACACACGAATCCAGTATGTAGAATCACATTAAATCCCCATCCTCCCCATTTTTTTCTATTTTATTCTTCCTCTCAAGCATTGTCATTTCACAAAGGACACTCTCATGGCAATGACATCGTATGGAGTCCTCTTTGATATTACAAAAATGTACTCGCGTACATATGAGGCTGACATTTTAGCATCTAATCTCTTTAGCTGTAATTTGGAAAAAAAAAGAAAAGAGAAGCCATTATGGTTTTGGTCAGGTCATAATAATAAAAAAAAGGTGTAGTATACTAATTAATTGCAAAATGTGATTTCATGGTTTATGCCCCAATTGTTAATCTTTTGTTCCAAATTATCTTTGTTCAAATCAAAATGTTACATTACAAATTACAATTAGAATATTTAAAGGGGGAAAAGATGGATTTTCAATAAGATAAAATTGAAGTGTGGCTTGTGTGAAATTGTATGGGGGGAGATGAAAGTGTAATGTGATATATTGGAATGTGAGATAAAATTGTTTTTAGTACAGTGAATCATTCTTTGTGTATGTGTATGAGTAATAATGTTGTATAAATTTTTTGATGATTGTACAGCTCCAGGCCCTGCGATTATAATCCCAGAAGAATGCAGTGCTGAGAATAACAGTGTGACAGTAGCTTGGCAACCCCCAGCCACTTCCTTCGTTGAAGGATATGTTCTCGAGATAGATGATGGTGCCGGTGGATTGTTCAGGGTAAGCCATACATTTTCTGTCTCTACTTTAGTTACTTGTACAGTCAAAAATATTTTAAATGACATTCTCTAGTCACTGTCAATGGCAAAAAAGAGTTCTTAAAATACCAAAATATTTTCTGCATCCTTCATACTTTTTTTTTATCTATCTATCGTCGTCATTCATCAGTGAAACTTTACACTGAGCCTTAAGTTAGTCCTCAGTCTCCACTTAATTTTAACTGTATCGGAGAATCAGGGAGCATTTTGCAGGAGCATTGGGATCTTCACAAGCAAATCTTTTCATCTTTTTGTATAAATTAATTAAGAAAGAATTTTTTGAAATATTTCTTACTAAAATATTTTGATATATGGAATTTGTACAGTATAAAATTTTACCAATAAATTATTTTCAATATGGACAACATAAATACAGAGGACAGTAAATTATGAAGGGCAATCCGTCTTCTTCTGGATTAGGCAAAGTTGACGTTGAAACATCAGCCTTAACTTTAAAGACTTTTCTTTAGATAAAAAAAATTAAAGTTACATTTTGAAAGTACTTTTGTCATTTGTATGTAAAATATCTTGGTAGTTTTGTACATTCCAACATTTTGAAAAAAAGTCAAATCTTTCTTCACTTTGCTGGATGCTCTGCAGTCTGCTACATTTTTGGAATTCATTGTTTTTAAAAAGTTCCCACTACAGATTTTCATTTCTTGAAGCGTAGAAAAAAAGTGTAAAAGGTACCCAACAATTTGGTCTGTGAAATAAAAAACATTCTTTATAGTCGACTGTGTGTACTACTGTCATTAGAAAAGGGAGAGAAAATACAAAAACGAGGGAAATTCCGGTTGTCAGAATATTTTCCATAATTACAATATTTTTTACAAAAGAAAAAGAGAGAGATTGTACTCGTACGCCAGGAAGTTAAATCACATTCACAATTTATTAACGGTTAAGTAAAGTTTAGAGTAGTATATGAATATTCCATTAGTTTTTCTTATACCCGAATGTATTAGCTCTGACTTTGAAAAATATATGTACAAAGTGCACAGATCTATATGGTCCTATTTCTGTAGTCTCTCTCTCTCTCATTCTCGACTAATAGCCGCCCCGTTGAACCTTGTAAAACTACATGTTTATATATATTTAAAGAGGAGAGGAGAACAAGTTATTAAAACAACTGATAAACTCCAACTGTTTCCCCCCTTGAATGTAAAACCATTAGCCTAAGTTATGCATTTGAATGTTGACAGAGTCAGAGAAAAGTCTCTCACGCCGTAGTTCCTCCTATATGTACCTACTTACACACGTTATAATTTTAACCACTTCAAAATTCCCTTCAAATACATTATTGCTCCATCATGCATGCCTTCAACCTTCAAAAGCAACATTTACAACATTTAACTTTTTTTCTCAATTCTCTCTCTCTCTCTCTCAACTGTTAAAAGCCTTCTTTCTTTTGTATTTATACAACTTTTTTTGCCTTCCATTCTCACCACAAAATTCTTTTTTCTCTTACTTGAGACATTCAAGATGAATCACTTTTATTTTTATTCTCCAAGAGATTCAACTTCATTTTATTAATAAATTTGTCAAGATAAATTTGTCAGTTTCTCATAATTACCATTTTTACTTTTTTTAAGAATTGAGATTGAGAATACAAAACTAATTAATTATCTTTAAAAAATTTGTTTTCATTTCTGTAAAAAAAATTAGATGCAAAACATGTACAGATACAGAATCTGTAAAACTCTATTTTTAGAGTATGATCTTTCAAAAAAATAAACTGTGGTTAAATATTAAATCTCACCAAATTAATTCTACCCTTGGTCTCCCTTTTCTCCTTCCCCCTTCTTTGTTTTCAATTGGTTTCAGTTACACTGAAAAAGAGAAACTGAAAGAAGAGCCTTCAACCTAAAAATTGAGGGACGATGGGAACACAGCAGGAGTTAAATATTTTAAAAAAGAATTTTTGAAATTAACTACCCCCAAACACTATCTTCCGTAGTTTCCGGCCCCTAAAGATAATAATGAAGGCGCGTTATAAGTAATCTCCCATATATAAAGCCGTTAACCAAAGCTAATTCAATGAAGAATCCTATAAAAAAAATATTCCTTATGTTCCTCAAACTATTTTTCAAAAAAAATAATTTAAAACTGAAACTATCTTAGAAATTTTTTATATGTATTTTAAAAGGGTGGAAAAGGTACTAGAGTAAATTTCGATCAAGATAATATTTTTTATTAGTACGATCGATCTCTGTGAGAACGGTGAGAGGGGTAGGGGAGGAGGAGGGTTATTCGAATTTGAGTTAGAGTTAGACGAGTTTTTTTGGAAGGCAACTTTTATGGCTGACGACGTTAGTCATCTCATTCCTATTGACTTTCCTTTTTTTTCTCCCCTTCCTTTCGTCGTTTCCCCTGCTATGCGAGTGCGATGATATTTTTATGGGTATGCTAGTGAGCTGTCATTTAGAAAGTCTATCGATCAGATATCTGAATTTAATTCACGACTCGAGCCATATCCCTAATATATTTCTATTTGTCTCTATAGTCTTCATACGAGTTGAGTATCACTATGGCTCTCTCTCTACATGTGTACATGGCCCTTTTGTACCTTCCATACCTCACAGTCAGACTGTACGATATTTCTCATACGATAAAACCTAATCAAAATCGTGATAAGAGTAAAAGAGAGAGAAATAGAGGAAACGACGTTGGCCCCACAGGAACTCAAAATAGAGTCGCAGAAATGCTCTCTAATATCATGCGAAACACACACAAAGAGAGAGAGAGAGAGAGAGAGCGGGGTATGATGCCAATGACAAAAAATATCTTGAGCTTTTTCTCTTGAGGTTTTATTTATTTTACCGTGTGGTCCTTAGATACACTACAAAAAAATATATAAAATATGACAAGAATGAAGAGAGAGAAAAAAATAAGATGAAACAATACACAAGAAATGAAAATGTGTAGAGAATTTTTTTTCATGTGTCAACATCATCACACTTTACTCAATGTTTATTTGGACAAAAAAAAAATAAGAGAAAATTTATTTTCCCCCGTCTCTTTTTCCTTTAAGGAGTTAAGCTGTCTGAATTTTATGATCGGCTTAGCTAATAGTGACTAATAGGATGGAAAAGAAGGAGAAGGGCAAACCCTCCCTCCTCCCAATTCCCTCACTCTAATATTAATATCATTTAACATTACAAAATTTATTACTGTCTATAAACCTTTGTTGCTTTTTTCGAGTGGCTGTGTATTATTTGGAACCATTTATGAAGAGTCTCTCTCTCTCTGTTCCTATTAGACATTATATGCCTCATATAATTCCGTATTTTCTTTATTGGGATGAATAATACGAGAGAGAGTACATGTACAAGGTTTGGCTAAAAACGTAATAAAATTTGAGAGAGGTAGAGGGAGATGAAAGAAAAGAGGGGGAGAAATGGAGATGGAGGGAAACTAAAATGAAATGTTTGTAGTTTCACTGCACAGAGAGAGAGAGAGTCAGATGCAATGCACACTATTGCATTTGCAATGGAATATGTCTGTCATGTGGAAGTGCATTAAATGCGTTTTTCTGTCTCTCACGTTGCATTTCATACACACAGCATCCAATGAGAGTGTATCTCATTGTGGACTGTGTTGGCTGTCGTTTCGTCGACAAGGAAATTAGCGGGGAGAGTTGTAATCAAACTGAATCTAATAATGTCATTAGATACTTGGCAAAGATACTCTCCACTCTTTATAGCCTTTCTCTTCATTATAGAATAAAGTCACCCACCCATCTCACTCTCCCTCACAAATTTACTACCAACCCCCCAATCCTACGCACCAACACCGTCCCATTAGTAATAATGTATTTGACATTAGCAAAAAGAAATAATGAGAAATCCCAGCTAAATTTTACATACTCTCTCTCTCTATACATAAATTTATTTAGAAATCCTTTTCTTCTACTGCTTATGTATATTTATGAGGTGTACAGTTAATTAACTGTGTTAATACACTAGATTAATATTTTATGTCAAGTACCATTCATAACAATGAAAAAAGTTTTTTTTTGGGGCGGGGGGGACGGGCACGGTACGAGAAAGTTTTTAAGACAAAAAAAGTTTAATTAAATTTTGTGGTTGATTTTAAATCCTTGCTGTCAATTTTTCATTGTTTTTTTCTGTATAAAATCTTTATTTTTAAGAGAAAGGTGTGTGGTTTCACTTTTCAGAAAAAGCTGGAAAAGTTGGGATTTTTTCTTATTTTTTTGTCCAGAAGAAAAGACCAAAAGAAAGAGATCAAACTTAAGATGAAGATGTTAAAAAAATTGTTTTGTGTGGACTATTTTAAAACTACAAGACTGTTGTGGAGAGGACATAACTAATTATCTCAGTGGATCAACTCAAGGAACATTAAAATGTCAGAAGCTTTTCCATTTTTTTAAAAAAAATGTACAAGCACCAGAAGCTAAAGAAGAAAAAGTTTGAAGGGGTCTAAAGCCTCTTACTCATTTTGTTGTAGTAAAAAAAATAACAAAATGTGGATTAAATAGTCTGTTATATTTTTTTAGCTCTGATAAATTTCATCTTCCTTTAGCCTCCCTGACAAGAATAATCCCTTGGACTCTCAACTTTTAAAAAAATGAACAAAGAGGATGGCTTATTTTATACACAGTCTCAACTCTGAAAAAAAGTTTATGGACTCCTAAGGGGAAATGGGGAAGAAATCAAAGTCCTTTTAAAAATAATTTTCTCTCCTGTCACATACACACACCAAGAGAGAGAGAGAGAGGACCAAAAAAATAGAGAAATTTTTAACTAGAGCGCCATCCACTTTCACAACGTTGAAAGTGAAAAGTTGATGAGCGTGCCAAGATGCAATTAAATGCCTTGTTAATGAATTGCTTGTGAATTGTTTGTAAAACGACAATTTTTTTTTCTCTTTGATTCCCTACTCGATTCCACTTTATAAAAAAAATAATCTGCAGCCAAGGAAATATTTATGTTATTTCTGCATGATAATTGAAGCTCAAAAAACTTGTCCTTGCAACTTGAACTCTTGTTTGTATTTTTAAAATAAATAAAAGTGGCCCATTTATTTTACATGCTGCATTGCAGGGAATTGACTTTCTCTCTCATCAAAATTCCAATTTTCTATTTTAGTACATAATAAAAAAAGAAAGTCAATATTTCAAAATAATTACACATAATTTTCTCCACTTTTCCTTGTACAGAGAAATGCATGCTATAAAAAACCCCACCAAAAACAAGTCATTTTGATCAAAACTAACCATGAAAAAATGACCTAGGCCCGTCCACTCTTTTTTAACCAACTCAATTTTTGTCTCGCAAGTTAAAAAGAGAAAGCCCAAAATTTTGAAGGAGGGGAAAAAAGGAAATGTTTGGCCATTGTCATCAACATTTATTCCCTTTTTTTCTCTATTCTGTCACCGTATGGTTTCTTGTTCTTGTGATATGTACAGTCAATTTGCGTCGTATTACTTTCCATCTTTCATCACACCTTCTTTGCCATTTTTCTGTAGTTCAGTTTGTCCAGAACAGAATCATTTTTTTTTAATCTTTGACATGCTGCTGACGTCCATGGCCATTCAATATTTTCCAAAAACTCTCTGTAATGATATGTGACCCTTACATAAAAACTAAGGCGTATTTTTTAAACCAAAGACGTTTGTTTTTTCTTTAGTGAAAGTCCCGAGAAAGGGAAAGAGGGGAGGAAAAGTTATTATGAGATGCACAAGAAAGACAAGGAGATCTAGTTCTAGTGTGTGTATACATATTGTAAATTATACCGTAGAATTTTATTCACCACAGTACGTAGGATGCACTCACTAGTCATACTGATATACAAACAAAAAATGAGTAACGATTTGAAGCTCATGAAATATTTGTGTTTCCCCCATGATCATGAGCTCTATAAACTTGCCTAAAAAAATATTCTCCCTTTTTTCTTGTCTACAGATACATCAACTGAAAAGGTTGTGAAAGGGAAAGTTTATATGGGGTTTTTTTTTCATCCAGTTATTTTTTTGAGGGGAAAGTATGAAGAGGGATGCATTTCATGATTTAGCTATATGAAGTTACACTCTGTGAATTTTGATTTGAGTCAATTCATCACTGTGACGCGGACATTGTCCATTTCTCTCTTTCAACGAATAAATCCCCTTTTCCAGTTTTTTTCTCCTTCATTTTTTATATAGACAGTCAAAGTTTTTTTGGGGGGGAAAGTCTTCATCTTTCTTTTTTGTCTTTTCTCTTCTTTATTGTAAAGTCCACCATATGGAATTTTCATGATGCAAATATAGGAATGCTTTATTTTATAAAAAAAATTATGGAGGATGGAAATGTGATGAAAAAGACGAGAAGACTAGAAATATCTGTAGATGCAGTTTGAAGCCTCAGCTTGCATTTGAACAAGAGAGAGAGAAAAGCCTCTGAGATGAGGGTGACTTGGAGGGGGCACGTGAGCTTGTGTTTGCTGTGAACGATCTATAGAAAGAGAGAGAGAGAGGCTGGTTTGCATCTTCTTCATCTTTTTCTTTCCAATGGTTTTCTGGTTGTTCAAGTTGACGACGTGGAGGAAACTATTTATTTGCATTAGCCATGCGGATGGCGGACTAACGTCTCTCTCTCTCTCCTTTTTCTCTAAAGAAGGTCCCCAGTCTCTGTGCACGAATTTGTCATCAATTTTTCACTCGTGTCTTACGTCGTAAAAGCAATCATCACTCAGTCTTCGCCATCTCCCTCTCTGTGTGTATTTTACTCTTTCTCTCATCTTCATAAGAAGGGGGCCCAACAACAGTCAATTTTGACTTGTAGCTGATTCGAGGGCAGAAAAATTGAAAACACGTGCCCTGCTTCCCCATGTTCATGTTTACCGATTGAATTTACAATTTTACTCTTCTTTTCATAATAATTCACACACCCCAACATTTTTACAAAGGCCCACCATTCATAACTTGCCAATATATTTCTCAGTTCCCCTTCCAATTTAGAATGCATAGAAATACACAACTTTTTCTTGTTTTTTTCTAGTCTAAAACAAATAACGCCATTCAGTCAAAAAATTCTGTGTGTGTGAGAGTGGGGAGTGCAGTTTGAGAATAATTTAGAAAATAAATTCTCTTTGAATTTTAAATCTATTATTAATGGAACATGTACAAAATGAGAAGAAATTAAACCAAGACTCTTTCGCTTCTCGCCTCCATCTCAAAAAAAATGGGAGAGTCTCTCTGATGAGATTGTTCTTGTCTCTCTCTCTCTCTCTTTATGTATTATGGTAATGAGCATGATTGATTAGGGAGGAAGGAAGAGAGAGAGATTTAGTACCCTACGGATAAATTCCCCTACGTTAGTCGTATCCATGCAACTGCCAATATTCTTAGTCGTGGAACTGGCCTTATAGTTAAACTTGTGGCAAATTCAATGCAGCGTGTACCTCGTATCTCCAACTTATATGGGTTGAGTGTTAATAAAGTCTAATAGTGATGGCATTGGATGAGGCGTCCAATATTTTTCTCAGCTTAAATGTACCATGTTTTATATACTCTAGCCTCTATATAAACTCATTCTCTCTTCTTTTCTCTTGTAATTACGTTAATGAGATCAAGCGAGGCGTGAGAGGAGCACGTGGAATCAATTGAAAATTGGAGGAGAGCTCAACTAAGGCCAGAGCCAGTGCCTCCTTCAATTCGGATTTCGGATTTCGGATTCAAATGTGTAGTGGGCTATATATGAAAGTAAAAAGTGAATAGAGAGCAAACTCTTTGTCACCCACAAGTAGTCCAAATTAACATTGTACAACTATTCTTCTCTTTTATTGCACACATGCACATTTAAGTAGTCCTTGCATACTCATGATAAAGTTAAAATTGAAATGGAGGAATTTTCAACAAAATATCCCTTTTTTTCTCCACCATCTATATTAGCGGGGTCCAAAACCCAAGTGTTGTTAAAAAAGTTTTGGGGGGTCATTATCAACATACTTTTGTGTCTCTCCAATAAAATGAAATGCTCATCATGGACTCCTTAAGTAGGTACTTTATCCCCACGAACACAGAATTCTAATTGGACAAGGAGAAAATGAGACTATAATTTCCCTCTTTTTTGGAGAAAGTCCCTCAGAGAAAGGGGAATTGGATGGAGGTTTATTTTTTGGTCAGAGAAAGAAAGAAGGAAAAGGACAGTACAGTGTTACTTGAGAATGCAAACGGTAATGCAAATAAATACAAATAAATTTTAACCATGTTACGTTTCTAACATTAGTGTGGTAGTGGTAGAAGTAGTGGTGGTGGCCCCACTATTGTGACTCCTTGGAGCATTACTGTCAACTAAAGTACAACTAACCAGTATAACAGTGATTTCTTTTTTGGAAATTGAGGCTATTGTATTCTCCTTGTAATTTGAGAGTGTGAGTGTGATGATCATGGTTTATGCTCATGCCATGAAACTCCTTTTTTTATACAAATGTATTTCCTTCTATATGTACTTTTATGTATGTAGGGCATGTGAAAATACTTGTACATAAACATTCGATCAATCAAAGTGGCCATTTTCTATTGGATTCTGTCGTCAAAGAGCAAGAAAAATTATTGTCACCGGTCTCGTTTGTTCTCTCAAACGACTGACTCAGTTTTCCTCCAAAACCTTGTTGTCTTGTACATTTTGTGTCCCTTGGGCTTTCTCTCAAAGAAAGGAGAGCGAGGCTACAGTTTTTACAATATAAAAGACACTTTCTTGTTGATTTTTTTTATCCACTTGCCACGATTTTTCATTCTCTTTTTTTTCTCTATTCTATAGACTTTATTCTCATTCCCCATACTCCCATTCTCTAATTTTGAGAAGAACCAAAGTTCCATTATTTGTAGACTTTCTCTGTGTATGTGTGCATGTACATATATTCTGTATAGGGAATTTTATTAAATGTATAGTCAAAAGAGTTGATAAGATATACAGGAAAGAAATTCATAAGACATAAGGAGTGATCACAGACTGAAACTCATGAAAGATTGGAGAAGCCTATAAATTCCAAGACTTTCCCCCCTTCCTCTTTTTTATGACAGATAATGAAATGATTAATATTTTAATATTTCTGACAAGACGTGAACGACGAGTACATACAATAATGTAGGGGTACATATATGATGAGGATAAGAAATAAGGGGAAAAAACTGAATCACAAATTCCACTCCTTTTTACAAAAACCTGAAGAAAGAAAGCGAGAGAGAGAGGGGGATAGGAATTGATGGTGCCAGAATCAGAATCATCACAAGTCAAAAGTTTGAGTTGGATAGAAGAAGGAGGAGTGAGAGAGAGAGATTTGGGAAGTAGACGTCCACGTGTCAAAATCATGGCGGTTTCTCTGTCTCTCTATGAGGTTTTAGTTTTCCATTGATATGATACTTGTACCACGCGCTGGGTGCTTGAAGGAATTTTGCTAGAGAGAGAGAGAGGGCTGAAAACTGAAAGTGAAAGGAGGAAACAATGGTTCATAGTTTTTGACTTTTCATACAGTTGCGAATAGATTGATGAGTTGTGAGAACTCTTGTGAATGTATCTGACTTTTCGCAGTTCCGTTCACATTAGCCACTTTTCCCAACTCTCTCTCTCTCTCTCTCTCTCTCTCTTGTGTATAATCCTCCCCAAAAAAACTCTGACATGTTAGAAGGTACATGTGTGAACACATATAGTTTGCCTTTTTTCCAGCTATTCTGTCTTGTGAATTTCCGTTTTTTTCTACTTGCTAAAAAAACTTGTCTATATCTTCTCCTTTGGCAGAAAGAGAGAGAGACTGGGTTACGATCCTTTACACATCTTTTTTTTCTTCTTCTTCTTCTTTCTCTAAGAAAGGATGTATACATAATGTTATTTTGTACAAGGTTTGGTGTTCAATGTAACCGTAAATCGTCAAAGTTTAACTCGTCGTCAAGTCGAAATTGTAACTTGGTTCTCTTTTCACTTTTTACTACCGCTGTATTTCCTTATTGTATCTCATGTATCTTGCCTCTCCCCCCTCGTCTTTTTCCTTCCTCTCTTTTTCTTGGAGTCTTGTAAATATATTAACCTGTAAGCTACATACTTATTAAACAAACTGTACAGAGAGATACAAAAAAAAGTGGAGTGAATAAGACTTTTTTTTAACTTGTACATTATTATAATGTGCCCCCTCTTTTTTCTTGTGTAGAAAAAAAAGTGTTGATATATTTGGAGTATATACAAGGAGGAGGATATATTTATAACAAGTCAGAGTGATTTATCTTTTTTGGTGTGTGTGACTGATGTGATATTGAATGAAAAGATTTTTCTTTGTCAGAAATTCACTAGGTTTTTGGTTCCTCCTTTCGTTTTTCTGTGTAAGGTACATTGTGGGTGAGTGTGAGTGTATAACTGACACAAGTAGAGCGTGCCTTACATTGGTTTGCTCCTCTAGTACATTTATTGCTTACAATAACACAACAAGACTCTTTCATTCTCCATGTACCATGTACTATGTATGTACATATGTACATAGTCTCTCTTGTCGTATAATATAAGTAATGTATACGAGTAGTATCGTTAAAATATTTTGCAATTTGCAACATTACTCTGTCTTGGGTTTTGGAAGGAACGTCGTGTAATACAAAAAAAGGGATAGAAGGGAAACCTTGTCGCCTTCAACTTGCCAACACTTTCATAGCAAAGACGACTAAACCTCTCTCTCTCTCGTTTTTTTACATAGATGGATCACAATGAAAATTATATAGCCAGCCCTTTTTCGCTCCGCGCCCTCGACATTTTACCAGTTGCCAATGACATGGAGAGACTCGAATAGAATTGAAGGGAAAAGAGTTTGGGCTTGACTTATTCTGCTTATAAAGTAGAATAAGCTCTCTTCCCGTACAACTACAAGTTTCCAAGATTTGTTCACTTTGACATATTTTATGGACGTTGTGTCGCCCTCAAATTGCTACACATTATAGATAGATTCTTCCCTTACTTTCTGGCACCCCAAATTTATTTTTTTCAGAGTCAAACAATGGCAGAAAACTTGAATAGTGTATGGCAATAACAAGACAAGGGGCCATCACTAAATTTTCCTGTTTTTTTTCTCTCTCTTGTGAGACCCAAAGCCAGAACCGTCTTCTCTTGGTCGAACGACATAAGTCGCTCTGGTTGTTGGAGCATTTTGTAATTCTATACTTTATTAGAAATTTATCTTGTTGTCAATTTTCAAATTTTTAAAAAATTTCTTATCTCAAAATTCTCTATGTATCGATTAAACTTTCATGTCCATGTATTTTTTTTGTGTCAAAATATCTGTACTAGAAAATACAGTCTGGCATGAATATCTGTACAATACGCAGGTGGCTTTTTTTGGCCATTTTTTATGATTATGTTTACTTGCTCCCTATCTTTTTTACTTATGGCTCTTGACACTCATAAGTTTCTATCTTGCTTTCTCCTTCTTTTCTACAAAAAGTCTATTGTGTGATTTATTATTATAAAGTTTTTTGCAAGAGAAATTGTAGCCTACGGAACAATGCAGATTATATATTTTAGGTACATGCAAAAAAAAATTTGTACTGTACATGGAGGGTATTATAATGCCCTATGTGAAGTCAATAGGTCAAAAAGAATATGATTCATATTTTACATGCATTGCCAATAGAGTAAAATGTTGAACGTAAATTCTGCTCAAAATTTTTTACAAAAAGTTTTCTTTTTCTCAAGCTATAAAAATTGTCTTGAATCTGTCTCAAGGAGAATTTGGTGCATTTATTTTCCAAAATAAAAGATAAAGAGTTATTCCTAAGAAAATGGTGTGAAGAAAATGTTGAGAATGTGAATGATCCAATATAAAAAAACTTGGATTTAATTCAGCAATATTTCCATCTGTGTTCCAAACAAGAATTACAACAAATCGTTCAACAAACACAAACACAAAATGAAAGAACCAACATAAAAATAAAAGGGGAAAAGTATATTGCTGGCGGCCGTTCTTATATTGTAAAGTCTCTCTCTCTCTCTCTGTGTCTTTGTGTGTCTGCATAGAACATGAAGTCGATGGAATCTATTGCCATGACACAAAACAAGGAAAATACTTTTTCATCTGACTAAAAGCAATGATACTTTTTTTGAAGGGGGAAAATAGCTTTAGAAGATAGAATACAAAAAATAAAGGCATGTTTCACCATATACACGTGTATATAATATACTGATACATGACCATCCATCCTCTCCATCAATTTCTGATCAAAATGTATACATGTCCTTTTTTTACCCCATTTCTATAGATTTTCAAGCTATAGCTCATCGTTAAAAGATCGATTTGTATAGGGGTAGAACATATGTCAGTAACTACTAAAAAAAAGAGTTTTCACATAAGGTGAAATATGGTCTTGTATATTTTGTCACTTTTTTAATATATCAGCTCACAAAATAAATGAAATGTTCATTAATTTGATGGAGAAAATGACTCGTAAAAATATTTTTTTGAAAAGGTACAGGTATGCCTAGAGATACTAGAGAAAGAATCATTAAGTGAAAGTTATAGAAATTTTTTATCAAAATATCTTTGAAGGTGTAATTAAGGGAAGAAAAGAATGGAAAAAATATAAAATGTAATTTTATTTGCGTTTCATTTTCTCCAAAAAAAAATTATAGAAAAACGAAGAAAACTGTTTTCTTGGTTGTAGGGTTTTGAGTTTACTTGAAGGATTAAATTGAAATGAAAGTTATTACAGCTCAGGTAATTTTCAGTTTGCTCTGTTTCCTAGCCTCCGGTCAAGTCCAATAAGTTTACTATTGGTTCAAGTAGCGTAGAAGAGAGAGAAGATGGAAAAGTCAAGACTCATCCATGTGGAAGATTGTCATGTTTGACCATCGACTTGCTTCCTCTCTCCTGGTTTGATTAGTCAAACATTTAAGCTCATCCCGATCCAATCTTGCTTTGGATTGCTCTGGATAGACCTTGTCGACATGGAAACATGGAGTCATACATGTGTACCATAAAAGATAGACTCTCTCTCTCTCTGCCTGTAGAGTCTCTGGTCAACCTTTTGGAAAGAGAGAACTTTCATCGGAAAATTGATCATCACTGACCGTAGCGTAACTTGATTCATCCTCATCTTCATGTTTTTGTCCTCGAGCATCAACAGTGCTCTATCTCTCCTATCTAAACTATTTTTTATACATAAGAGAGAGAGAGAGGGCAACAGACTCGGACACACAATTTACGGACTACCGATTCAATTAACTAGCACACACACAATTTTCATCTTGTTTTTCCCTCTTCTTTTTTCCATTTCAGAGTTAAAATACGACCAGAGTGTAATTTTCAAAATTTCCAGTTACGTCTCCAGTTCACGTCCAACCCGTCTCATTTTTTCTCTCGTACTTTAGATACAAAGTGTACACTGTGTGTAATATTAGATAGATAGAGAGAGAGATGGGTAAAGTCTTGGTCTGTACAAAGTTGAAAGTAGTTTTTTTTAGTCATCTCATGAATCTTTTCCTCTCGACTACTGTCAATTGAATTGGATGATGGAGAAAAGCAAAGTGTCCATTTCATACTCTTTCCTCTTTTTCTTTGCCCTTATAAAAAAACTATAGAATCCTCATCTCTTTCTCTAGTCTCTATGAGTAATATCCCTAAACTTTCTACACACCCATTTCAAAATATCCCTGACTTTCACTTTGACTCTTTTTTATTTCTCAAAGTTAATAAAATGAGAAAATCTAGGAGGCGGATAATAATCTTCAAGTCCTGGGCTGCCTTTGGGGTAGATGAACGAAAATTTTCAAGTATTTCTAGTAAGGCGACAGACACAAGTTAGTCATTCTTTCATCCCTTGATTTTTTTAAATCATCAAAAAGTACAGAGAGTCAGAGTGACGGTAGGGGGTGTGTAGTTTTTTTTCCTCACGTTTTGTTATATATATTAAGATTACGTGTTATAGACTAGAGCACTCATCCGGTATTAGGAAAATGTCCAAACCTATTAATCAACACAGATATACAATACATAGAACATGGAGTAGTGGAGAGAGTGTGCTGATAGTGTAAATTTAGTCTGTAAAAGGGTCACGAAATAAACTGAGGAAGGTTCCTCGTGTGTATTCTGATATCCCTTGTTGTAACCCCCCTCATCCCTCGTTTGTACAAAACAGTCTCCTTGTCTGTGGGATGTACATACCGTAGTGAGGGAGTTAATGGAACCAACATCCTCCTCAAGGCAATTTAACTTTCCCTTTAGAGCAAATGTTTTTCCAACAATTGTTCCTGAGTGCAGTGCATTAGGTACACACAGCCAGAGAGAGAGAGAGAGAGACAAGATCTTTACCCCATGGCTTGTCAAATCAAATCTACTCTCTTTTTTACGTATAAACACATCTATTCTACTATCCTATCAGCAAGTGTATCAACTATACATAAAATGTGCTCTACATCAACCTACCCTTTTTTCCCTATCTTTCTTTTTTATCTGTTTGTGTATCTTTACTTGTAATATCTCCTCTCTCTCTCTCTCTCTCTCTTTCTGACTGAACAGTCAACGAATTTGAGCTAACCTTACCCTAGCCGTCATCATACTTTTGTAGTTTTGTTAGTTTGTACTTTGTGTGGTATGTACATTCCACAAAATGTGAGGAGGGCCACTTTTCCATGAAAATTGGGCTTTGAACTGGAATATGCAGAGGGAAGATTATTATGTATTTGGTCCTTGTCAAACATTGTCACCCCGCTGTAGCACTTCATTTACAACTAAATTTGAAATTCGTCATTGTCATGGGAGGAGGGGGAGAGGGGTGTCTTTTGTGACTTTTTGGGAGACAAGATTCAATGAGTACACACAATATCCTTCCAATGAGTTCCACCTAAATAAACTTGATTTTATTATGTAAGTCCTCTTTATTTGTCCTTCCATTCAAAAAACTGGGGAGAGCAGACTATTTTTAAGAGAGGCCGTTTGTACACATATAAAAGATGGCCGTCAGGGGGGTCAAAATAATTCTAAATAGATTGTTTGTTACGTTCTAAGTGATGTACATAGAAGTATTTTCTATTTCAAAAAAAAGTTGACAAGTATGTAGACACTGAAGACAAGTTTGTGAGAGACATTTTTATTGTGGAGAGTTAGCAGGAGGTTAATAAATATGAAAAAAATTTGAAAATGATTGACTTGTCAATGACCATGCAAACTTTACAATGAAGAGCTGAGGGGGGTGTTCTATGTGATGTGAGTTTTGTCATTGTACATTCTAACTATAGTCAAGTTTAAGGTTTCTTTTTTTCTTGTTGACATAAGTACTCTCTCTCTTTCTCTCTGTTAGCTTTGTGTCATGGTCACTTTGTTGAGATTAGAATTAAAAGATAAACTTGTCTCATGGTCAACCCATGTTATTTTATTTATATTACAGAATTATGATGGGATATATTATAGAAGACAACAGGTCTCTCAAAAAAAAATTCTCTATTTAAAATAGATGACAAATGGTCAATGTGATCTATACAAAAAAGACAACATAGAAAAAATAGGAGGGATATCTTTTATAGAGTAGAAACTTGTAAATTAATATTGTCAGTGTAATTTCCCTACATTTAATCGGAATGAAATGAACTTTGGGGGGAGGTCGGGGGAGGACCTTTGATGTTCGTCGGTTCCATTTCGTCATTCACTATCATTTGTTATAAAGGAATATATGTAGAACACATATAAAAAATGGAGACAAAAGGGAAATTTTAATAAGGAAAATGAAACTTGGGGGAAATGAACCTTTTGTTTGTGTATCTCTTCTCTCTCTCCCTTTGAAAATTGTGAGACTCTATTTGCTCATGATAGTCAATTGAAAATTTTATATATAGAATATTGATGAGTTTTGTGTATGAAAATGAACAATTTTAAATTGTCCCACTTGTCCACACTCTATCTCCACTACAGACAATAGTGTCTAAGTAAAGTTACATTAATTTGATTGAAATAAATTATATTAAAAATGTAGGGTATTTTAAACTGTCAGAACGTAAAAATCGATTTTTATTCCCTCGTTCTCATTGCGTGTATCTCCAAAAAAATTGTTGTGTGTGTGAAGTAAAGGGTAGAAAAGCTCTCATGCCACATCTGACTTTTCTAGTGCTAATGACTGTACACATTTTTGTATTAACGGCTAACATTTTCTGACCCTATATTTTGTTTGTTTTACAGGAAGTCTACGTTGGGAAAGAAACAATCTGCACGGTGGATGGACTACACTTTAATTCTTTGTACAATGCTCGAGTCAAGGCTTTCAACAGTACTGGCGAAGGTGAGATGATTTTTTTTGAGGAAAAATAAATAAACAATAGCATAAATTTTTAAAATGCATGTCATTAATAATAGCCTACAATAAATGTTATTTTTTATGACACGCAGGGTCCTACTCGGATGTAGTCAGTTTACAAACAGCAGAGGGTAAGTTTTTTTTATGAAATGTTTGTTTTTAATTAATTTTATTTTCATGTGAAAAATCTTTTCTTCCATAAATGTAGTCTATGGTGTATGTTACCCATGTTCATATTAAACTTCATGCCATTTAATTGTTGTCCTTGTCTTATTCCAAAATTAAATATTAATTTATTATTAGACATTATACAAAGTGAGTCATGACAGTAGAGAGAGAGAGATGGATGAAATGGGTATCATTGTGTAAAAAATAATGAATTAAATTGGAATTTTAGGGATGAGCCATCAAAATGAGAAAATTACCCCTTAGGTAGATTGGTGGTTGTATCTTTATCTTTTACCAAGGGAGAAAAACTGTAGAGAGAGAGAGATTTGGGGTGAATTGATGTGAGAAAGGAAATGATGCTGTCCCTCTTAATGAAGATGGAAGAGGTGGGATGATTCATCAGGTGAATCAATCCTACATAAAGTGCACTGTACAGATAGAGACAGTGAGATGAGGAAAATTCTATTCTATTCCTCATCCTTCCTTGTCTCATTGTTAACCGTCCTCACAACGCTTAGGAAGACTTGCCTCACTTTATCCTGAATCCCGGGCTAAAGCCCACGTCTCTCTATCTCTCTCTCTTGTAATATGAAGAGGGTGGCTATGGCTCTGACTCTTACTTTCACTGACATTTTACTCATTGTCAGAACCAGAAGAAGAAGAGGAGAGGGGGAGAGAGCTAGAGATGCCAATAAATACTAACTAAGCGAGTAAAAACAAGATACAATACAGATATCGTACATAGAGAGGGTTATATGAAATGTATGAGGGTGTTTACCTACGATAATCTATTATTCATTGACAATTTCATTGTGTTTATCGATGCGAACAGGAAAGTACTTTGCCATGTATCTTCCCGAAAGAACAAATAACTAAAATGAGTCTCTGTCTCTCTCTCTGTACAAACTTTTGTGGGTCCTTTTTCATCCATTGAAAACCAACTGAGAGATATTACAAGCTGTCGGGGTTTTTTTTGTCTGTTCATTTTAGTAGAGACAGAATCAAAATATAATAGACAAGTGATGGAGCATTGGGATTTAAAACTGTTCATCTGATACGAATATAGTACATATGACAATTTTATAATGTATCTCATTTCTTAATCCTTCTACATGTCTTATATACTTATGTAGGAAGATGAAGAAACCAAAAAAAAGACACAAGAAATATATAAAGAATCACAAGCTGTCTTTGAATATTTAGTGGAGACTGTATCCTGTCAGTGAATTTTTATTTTACATTTGAAAGATTGCCCATTCTCAGAGCTTGTCTTTTGTACTACTCCACTGTATCATCAAGAAAGACGATTGAAAGTCTTGTTTTTAGAGAGTAGTCGCCAGGAAATATTCCGTCAATGCCAATGTCTCTTCACAATACTCCACTTCTCTTTCTCCCTCGGCTCCTCAATCTTTCCAAATCCTTTTTTTTGAGGTAAGAAAAAGAAGAAGAATTACATTTCCAAAATGTACCACATAAAAAACTTGAATGTAACCTAACATCTTTATATATGTACACACACAGTACAGTACAGTGTATATGTATGTACAGTGGGAGATACAAAGATACATATAAAAATTTGCCATGTTTTTTCTTTGAGTCTAAAAAACCAACAAGAGGGGACATTGCGCTTGCACTCTACTGTAAAAATACTCTTGTTATTTTATGTACTACACCATTGGATTGAACTTATCATATAAAAACTCTACACAATATTTACCTCTCTCTCTCTCCTTCCCCTTTCTTGAAAAATATGCACATGCTTTTTTGTTTGTTACATTTTTACTGTGCATCGTCAAGAAACTCATTTCATATTTTGAGGGGAGATATAGCCAAAAAAAAGATGAGACATGAGCTGAACTTCATATACATATTTTTAATTTGTCCTGTCTTGTAGAGATACAAGTTTTATATTTCAACGTGAAATAGGAAAAGAAGGGGGGCTGAGGGGTAAAGAGAATTATGTTTTGTTGTTATACCATTCCTCTTCAAAAATCACTTTTCTATACTCGTAACAGCAGAGGATTTTAATGTGTAAAGCTAAAAAAATAAAAGGGGAAGGTGAATGTCGGCCAAAACTTTTTTTCACGGGCACCACCATCAGGACCAGGACCAGTCTCTCTTGTTGTTTTTTCTTTCCTGTCGTCTTAGTCCTTTCAAGAATTACTATTATGGGGGATTTAGATATGATTTAGTGGGGAGTTTTGGTCGTTTCTTATTCACAAAGTAAAACTGTTCCCCTCTTTTATTTTTTCCTATGGCCATTACATCTCTCTCTCTCTCTCTTTGTGTGTATTTTTTGTGTATAAAATAAAAGTAATGGGATGTCATAATTGATTAGTATTCATTTAATGGGATAATGTTAATAAATAAATATTGTTTTTTTTTCTTACAGTGGCATGGTTCAGTTTTGACTCTACATTGATTCCTCAAGGAGTTCGCTTGTCCAATGAAAATTGTACGGTGACGTCAGACTCATATGAACCTCGAGTGGTCCTTGGGAATGTTGGATTTGCTCGGGGTGTTCACTATTGGGAATACACAATTGACAAATATGATGCCAGTGCAGATCCTTCTTTTGGTTTTGCTAGGATGGATGTAACCAAAGAAGAAATGTTGGGTAAGTCAATTTAAAAAATTATTTTTTTAATGTTCAAACTATGATTTATATGAATAAGCCAAAAAAGGGCCGTTGGGAGGTTAAATATTGGGTAGGAAAAATGACTGAAAGGTTTGAGATTTATTTTTTTTCTATAAAAGCTCAGGGATGACTTGCGTCTCAGCTGTGAGCTGTGGGCTGTGTTGTGTAGCACAGCGATAAATACTATTAGCTTTAATGCCTTATCAATCAAAAAAAGGCGACGAGTTAGCATTACATGAGAAAAGAGTCTTTAATTGAATTACATTCCGCAAGCTTAATTGAGATGAATTGGAACTGAGTGACCACTACTCTCCCCCCAAAAAAGAGGATTTTTTTTTGGATAAAATCTTTTATATAGTGGTTTTTTTGGTTCTTATACTATTTTTCGTATATTTATGTAACGTTACTTTGTAGTTTTATCTTTTTGTTGAAAAAAACTAGCCGAAAAAAAGTCTGGTGAGGGGTTAGGGGAGAAAAGATAATAATATTACTCATGAGACTATTCCATTAGACCAGTTTTTTTTCCTTTTAACTTACATCATGATTAAATTTGGGAGTCGCCCTATAGCTCCTGCTCCTGTTTCTGCTTTTACACTCACAGTTAAAAGTAGAGTCATTTTTTGTTGTTTATGAGGAAGCCGGCTAAGGAAGGGAAAAGTTAATTAAATATTTTGTGAAATATGGGGATTAAGACTAGAGACAAGATGTAATTTTTTTTTGAAGAAAAAGAAGACACTAGAGATAAAATATATTTTTAATCATTTTAATGTACTTTATTTATTTTAGGTAAAGATGACAAAGGATATGGAATGTACATTGATCATCAACGTTCATGGTTTATGCATTGTGGAGTCCATAGTTGTCGGACGGAGGGTGGGATTGGACCTGGGTCAACTATTGGAGTTCTTTTAGATTTGGAACAACGTCAGGCTACTTTCTATGTCAATGAGGAACAACAAGTAAGTTGATGGCAATTAAAATATTTAATTTGTTATTGATTTTTAAAATTTAATTTATTATTTTTATTCTTCTCAGGGTCCCATCGCATTCACTAATCTCTACGGTGTGTTCTACCCGGCTGTCTCATTAAATTGTAATGTCACACTGTCTATTCAAACGGCTCTTGATCCTCCAAGTGACCATGAAAATGACAGTGGAACGAGATGCTAATCTTTTTTCTACATCATAAATCTCACTGGAACAAGGAAATGAAAGCTCGATACATTTTCAAAAAAATAAACTGCCCAATTAAATTAAATATTTCTTATTAATTATATACTTTTACAAAAAAAAATAAACTAACTTTAATAAAGTTACTTTATATTCTCTTCATTTTTATTATTTTAAATATTAAATGAATTTTTGTAAAATCTTCAAGACTGAAATATTACAATTTTGAAAGCTGCTGCTTTAGCTGCACAACAAGGAAATTAATTTTAAGCTTTTTTTTAATCAAATTTTTATTTTTGCCTGTCGTGAATTTCTTTTTCGAAATGTTCAAATTTTCAATATTTTTACTTGTACAATAGAAACAAGAATAATTATTATTATTATAATGACAAAGATTTGACAAATGAATGTTCAAAAATATTTGACGTTATTTAAATTGAGCAGAAAAAAAACAAAAACTTGTTTGAGTCACACAATTGTTAATAAAAACCCTTTGATGTGTACAATAATATTGTGAATTCAAGACTATAAAATATTTGATAAAAAAATTGTAGCTTTAAGCTGTGTACATAATAAAAATGTCTGACCTCACTCTCTCTCTTTTTGTAATCACAAACACTATTTCATACTCTTGCATGATCCAGTGTTTAAATTTTAGTCTATTAAAATATTAAAAGTAATGTGTTTGACATTAGTTTTTAATTGTGTCTGACTAACTACTAAAATATAAATTGAGATGCAACAGGTCACGAAAAATAAATTCTTGTAACGCTGTAGTTTAGATTTTACAGATTATTGTAATATAAATATTTCTAGACTGTCTCAAGACGACTATAAATATTAAATATACAAAGAAAATATTTCGTGTGTGCGTGAATTGAGGACAGGAATTTAAATTAAGCATGAATATATATATACATTAATTTAATTTAATTAAAATTTCAATGTAAAACGTATAAACATTATTTTATTGCTCGTCTCTAGTCTAACAGTCAATGCTCGTTGGAAAATAAATATAAATTTATCTTGTACAATTGTATAAAGTTAATTGATGCTCCATTCAAAAAAAGTTCAACTCCAAATGTTAAATATATTAAGGAATGAATGAGTAAAATGAAGAAATGAGCCATGTGTGTCAGTCTTCTTTTTTACGAAATATTTGTAACGATATTTAATTAAATTAGATATAAATTAAGTATAAAAAAAGTTTTAATCTAGATGTAAAATCGTCAACTTTTATATTAAAGAAAAAAACGAGAATTAATTCTAGAACAAATCCCAAAATGTACAAATCCGCCCGATCTGTTCAATTTGAAAGATTTTTATGGTACAATTTATTTGGTTTAAATTTTAAAGACTGATATGAATTTTATTTGTGGAAAAAAATGTAACTTGAATTATTATTTATTTTGGCCAATGAAACAAATTTAACTGAATAAGCAAACAAAAGAGAAAACAATAAAATTTTCTTTTTCTTCTTGTACTAAAATAAATTAAACGTCCATTTTAAATTCAAAATTGTTGACCAAATTAAAGTTGTACAAAATCTTACAATATGTATTTTATCCCCATAATTTTTGTAGTCTCTAAATTAAATTCCGAACACAAGAATAAAATTTTGAAATTATTTTAGTGACTAGAGGAGGTGTATAAAAATAGATGAAAAATTAATTGTAAATAAAATACAAAAAATAGAATGTAGATTGTTATAGCTGTAACGTTTATGTACCTTTAGAGATATGAGAAAAAAATACAATAGACTATTTATTATGATAGCGAGGAGGGTGTGACATTTTTAAAATTATTGTGTACAAATTCTTTAAAAAAATTAAAAATAATTTGTAAAAGTTTTACGCAGAGCAAAAAATAACCAAAGAGAAATCAACTGATGATGAGTTTATTATAAATATTTAATTAATAATTAAATATAAATATAATTCTAATCCAAAGCCAAATTATTTTCTTTTCTCTTTGCGTTCGAAACTTATGAAACGTTTTTAAAAAAAGTAAAAGTCCAACGGACTAAAAGAACTGTGTATAGATGCCCTCTACAAGACCAATCCAGGATTTTTAGAGTCACCGAATTTCGGGTATAACCCGGGTTACTTTTGTAGTTTATCCAACCGAGGGCGATAAATGTTTCCCTGTATAGTTTGTGCTAATGACAACATATCAACGTATTTTCTTTTATTTCTTCTTCAACAAATAGACAACTTTCCAACAAAAGGAACCAACAAAATTATTAATTATTAATTAATTTCCATTTTTTACAAAAATTAATCATTCAATTTAATTTCTACATGTCCATGACAGTCACATTCAACTCTATATTAATCTCTGTCTCGATCTCCAACTATAAAATAATTTAAGTGGTTTTCAATTTAATAGTTTAAGTAATTTACAAGAAAAACAAAAATGAAAACTTTGTTTGTAAATTCTATATTAAATATATTAAGCTTTGAGAGTTCGCGGGAATAGTGGAAAAAAACTGATTTACAATAAAAAAAAGTGTTTTTTGAGGTACAAAAACTTTTTCTTAAAGTCAATTTTCTTTTAATTATTTTCTCATACATGAACTGGTCCATGTCGAAAGATTTCATATTCAAAATAAACAACTTGAGAAACCATAAGGAGAAAGTCATTAACTTTCACACAGATATGAAGAACCTTTACCAAAACTGTATCTATGACCTGTTTTGATTAATTTTGGTGAAAGTTCATTTCCACTTCTTGCCGTACAAAATCATCAATTTTCTATAAATAGACCCACAAAAATAAAATTTTATGCTTGTACAGATACTCAAGTGTAGAAATATAAAAATGGAGAGTTGATCAAATAAAATGGAGGTAGAAAATTGTCTAGTCGATTAAAGATAATTAAAACAAAATTTTGCAAGTTGTTGTGACTCGAAGAGTTAGAGATTAGAAGAGGAATCATTTGAAAATAACCTTGACTGTACTTTCACTAGTGTTGAAAAGTACCTTACCTGCCTCATAGAATTTCAAATGACAACTCATAAATGAAACCATCATCATCTCTCTCTCTTTCTCTCTTTGTCATGTAATTCTTCAACTGACTCTTTAATTATTTATGTCCATCCACGTGACAGTAATAATTTTCCTGTATCTTGTTCCCTTATCCCATTTTTTTGTCATCAAAAATATTTCCATTAGGAGCATAATACTACCATTGTCATATCAGTGTAATATTCTCACCAGCATAAAATTTTTTGTCTGTAACAAAAACTTTACTAATGAAATATCCAACTTTTTCCAAAAAAAAAGAACTTTCTCCACCTTGAAATTCAATTTAGAAAATATTTCACAAAAAATTGTTTCACATTTTTTAAAAAAAAGTTCAAATGTAAAGTTTAAAAATAAAAGTTCCTTTCATCTCAAATGTACACTACCTTCTGTACGCCTGTCAAGTTCCAACTCTTTTTTTTATAATTTATGAAAAATATAAGAAACAGAAAAAAAAGTTAATAAAATTCTTGTCATTTCTATACAAGAGTAAAATTCACGGGAGAGAAAATGAATTTACCTTGACATTCCAGGGGGAGTCAATGGTCTTAAAATAGGCGTCGTCTAGGTCTCAGCTTCATCAAAATCTAATTACGAATAATGATTAGTGCGCATTGAGGTACACGAAAGTTCTATCAAGTTATGCAACACAACACGTGTGTACTACTGTGTACATATACATATTCAAACACAGATATGATAATCTATATCATTGAGGCGCCTGCATATGATAGAGCAAAACAACTTTCACCTCCTACATTAAACAACAAGAACATGATTTACCTTCAGAAGATGATTGATCAGAAACAAATATATTTTACATTTTACACTCAATGCACTTTCCCCTCCACTGTGTACTGAATCGATTCTCTAGTCTTCCATTGTATTTCCATTAATTATTAATGGAGAGAATTTTGTTTTGAGAGTTTGTTCTCAAACTAAAATTTCAAAATATTAACTACCTTTTCCACATACTCCTCAACATCTACATCTCTTCTAGATTAATTTTATTTAATGAACCATGATGGGCACTCTTCATCTTGTAAAGTATAAAATTAAGGTGTACAATATTAAAATATCAACAACTTCATCACTTTCTCCTTTTACTTTCTCTCTCTCTCAAGTCTCATCGATCAATGTTGTGCAGATGTAGTTGTACTGGTATTGTGGCATGTAGAGACAAACCCTGTATAATTTACATGGGGTGACCTCAACCGCAAATAAGCTCAAAAAGTTGAGTGAGAATCAAGTGGTCTATGTATCTTGTTTTTAAGGGACGTTGAGGAATAAATAAATGAAGACAATTAAAACTGTAAGAGAAAACTTTAACAAAATATATGTCAAGCTTTCAATTCCAATTAAATGTAATTTGTTAATGTAATATCATCATGGATTATGGATACTCAAGATAGTCCTCGTACAGTCGTATCTGTACTACACCTACTCGTACTCGTGGCTCTCCTTTAGAGATTGATAAGAAAATTGATTAACCCATTTCACGTTTGTACACACAAAGTGGCCATTATAGGACATAGAAATTGGTTGTGTGCTTAAATGTGATGAATTTACACACACACAGCTACAGCATAACACACATAAGAGTGGGGCCAGAGACAGAAAATGGACTGGGAGAAAATAACTTTGAGTGAACGAAGAACCGTGTTGGTGGTGACATGATAATGTGAGAGAGAGAGACGGTTATGGAACGTAGAGAGAGAGAGACTGAAAACTTGAGTAAGGATTAGGACAAGAACTCGAATAAATTCCATATTAATCAACTAAATGGATTCCAATCGTCATTCTACATTCAAAATTATTCCCTTGAGAATCTTTCCCAAGTTCACAACCCCCTCCCTCTCCTCTGTCTCTTTTCTCCTTACTGGGAATATTTTCATACAGATACTTTACTCCAACTCTGTACCGTTCCGGAAACTGCCTCTCTCTCTATTTCTCTTTGCCTCTGTTTTTTTATTGTTATTTTAGTATTTTAGTGCCCCCTTTTTTTGTTACCATGGCTAAAGTACACTAATAAAGTTTCAATGATAAAAAACTTTCTCTTTTTTTTGAAAAAAAGGAAGACTTGATAAATATTTTTACAACGTACATTACATTATCCTAATGCATTAGTGTGGAGATCCTCTATAATTCAAATATAATTGTGCTATCATAATATCTTTGATGCTCAAACTGAAAATGCTCTAGTTTGTGTAGATCTGTTCCATTTTCCATTTCCATTTTTACGCAATATTATGAGAGACAGTTATTGTAGTCATATTTAAACTATCTTTTATTATTATTTCCCAAACCATTTTCAATCCAGCTTGAAAACTACTACATGATACTACTCTTTAACTGTAACTGTCAGTCAAACGTATAAAAAAAAGTTGTTTCAACTCTCCCAAACTTGACAAAGATCCCGATTGATCTCATTTCCCATCTCTGTGTGTGTGCTTTCCCTGCAAATGCCATTTGATGTTACAAAGACAAAAGAGTTTTGTGTGTTACATTTTTTTGCCTCACGGATGCGTTAACCTTTTGAATGCGTGGGGCATTCTACAATTATAAATAGAATTACATCCAGTTTTGAAATGATGACCAATGATGATGACAAGGTGGGTGGTGTGGAGAAACAAGTATTGATTCATTATCAAAAACAGTCAAATACCATGAGTTTAGACAGTCTACCTATCCGTCAAGGAACTTTTGGTAATGTTGTAAACATTTCATGTGACATCATAGTTAATTTAACTGTCAAATTATTGTCATGTAGTTCGTCAAAGGTCTTTAAGTCAATATGCCGTCACTTTACCTCAACAACCCACAGACGTGTCTGTTGTTAAAACTAAAGATGATCATTACAGATTCTTTGCAAAGGTAAAATTGATTGCTCCTCCTCCTAACCTTCATTTTATTTATTAAAAATAGTCAATATTATGCAAACTTGATGATTTACAGGGAAGAGACTTTCAACCCCATTCAAAACAACATAAATACACAGCTGAGGAGTTTCAAATTGTAGAGACGTATGAGGTAAATTCAGCTGAACTTAGAAATAAAAAAATGAAAGAGGTACAAAAAGACTTGTAGTTGATCTTTGAAATGATTTTAGGGAAGTTCTAGATTACCATCCAATTCACAAATATACAGAGAATGGACTAACAAGCAGCCATTCAAGTGAGAGAGACAAAAAAAGAATCTGTAAATAATTTTGGAAAAATATTTCATGGAAAATTGATAAATCTCATACAAAGAATAATTTTATGATTAAATATTATTTTTCTTCAATATTTGGCAGATCTTTACAAAAAGCTGGATGGGGGATTGTCATCTTAATTGCATTGTTGACTGGACTCCTTTCTTTTGTTATGAAAGAAATATGTGAAAAATTACAAATATTTAATAATCCTTTCATCCAGGATTATATTGATGTAAGGGGAAAAAATAAAATAAATATGCAAAAAAGGGAAAATAAATTAACTTTATTTAAAAATTACAGAGAGGTCAACCTGATCGATTATTCATGTATCATGCTGGAATTAGCTGTGCTTGTGTTTGTATGGCGTCCATTGTTTGTGTCTATGTCTGTCCATGGGCGTCAGGGTCAGGGATTCCGGAAATTATTTGTATTTTAAATGGAACTGTCGTAAGATATTTGATTTAATTTTTAAAAATATTTTGATTTAATTTACATTATTTTTATTTCTATTTCAAGGTGAGAAATGTTTTAACTTTAAAGACGTTAGTCTGTAAAACAATTTCAATTAGTTTTGCCGTTTTGAGTGGTATCCCCATCGGTTTTGAAGGTCCCATGGTGCACATTGGTGCTATCATAGGAGCTTTATTGTCAAAACCCCCCATCAAAAAATGTCCGTGTCAACCCCGAAGAGTTTATAATAGTTCCAGTGCTGATGATTTGCCATCTCAAAATGATGAGAAAACTCATCCATGTTGTCGCTACCGAGATTGTGAAGAAAGGTAAAAATTGTAGATACTTTTAAATTTTAATTAAAGTTAAATAAAGTTAATTTTGTCAACAGACACAGTTTAATTTGTCTGGGTGCTGCATGTGGAATTGCTTCAGCTTTTAGTGCTCCAATTAGTGCCTTATTGTTTGTCATTGAAGAAATTTCAACTGATTGGTCCACTCTTCTTACCTGGAAAGCATTTGTTTGTTGTATTGTGGCAAGGAGTGTCACAGAAGCTTTGAGAAGTTTAATTTCTAGCATTGAAAATTATGATTCCTTTGGCTTCTTTGAACTTTCTGAGTCGGCTGTTTTTGATGTAAAATTTTAAACTAAATTTTTCTACTTCTCAAAACATAATTCAAAGTAATTAATGTTTTCGTACAGGTGAAAGACTTATTGACTCTGAATGCATTAGTTTTAATCCCAGCAATCCTATTGGGTATTATTGGTGGTCTCTTGGGCTCCTTTTACATTTTTCTACATTTAAAAATGGCCAAAGGACGTCGAAGAATTTTAGGGGGAATTACTTGTAAAGAAGTCTTGAGTGTTGTCAAAGTTTTAGAGCCAGTGCTTTTAGCAGTGAGTCCCTAACTAAATTATTTGTACTTAAAAATATTTAAATTTAAATTAATTTGTAGCTGATTTCATCCTTCGTAATCATGGCCCATCTCCCCTACTTCCCATGTAAACCTTTAACATACTCGGCATCTGAAAATAGCAAAGGAGAAGGAAGGTATCTCATGTTTCACGCATTCCGATGTGACAAGCCACTCGTCATGACACGAGATCATCATCAAGTACATCAAACAGGAGAATATCATGAAGGTAATTAACAATCTCAAATTTATAGAATTTAAAATGAAATAATTAAGATTAATTAAATTATTAATTGTCAAATTTGTATAATTAGCTGCCACTCTTTTATTTGGTTCATGGGAACAAATGGTACGGAATTTATTGTCTCGAAAAACACCAAATTATTTTTCCATCCCTGTCATGACCACTATCCTCCTCTTCTTCTTCTTCATGTCAAGTTGGTCAGCTTTAACGAGTATTGCCAGTGGGCTACTTATTCCTCAAATGTAAAATTAAACTAATATCTAAAAATGACATTGAAGGAAAAGAATATTAAATTAATTTCACTTTAATTATCTTTACCTAAAGAGCCATTGGATCATTGTATGGGAGACTGTTGGGAGTGGTATCGTATGATATTGCTTCAAAATACGTGGACATAAATTCAACGAATCCAAATTTAATTGAGAAATGGGAATGGATTGATCCGGGTGCCTTTGCTTTATTAGGGGCTGCCTCCTTCATGGCTGGAACTACTCGGTTACCAATTACCACAGTCATTATGATGGTATTACATCATTGAATTAATTTTTATTATGTAGTCAACAAACCATTTTACATGCAAAATATTTTTCATGAGAAATACGAGTAGAAATTGTAGATTTGTAATTTTGAGAATACTAAAGATACAATGTGGTTTTCATGGTTTGGTCTCTACTGTACATGTGCTTATGTATAATATGTAAATAATATATTATGAATATGATGAAGAGGGGTACGAGAATTTAATGAAATGTACGCCATAATATTTTCTCCTAATTTTGTATCTAGGTAGAAATGACAAATGATGTGAGCATGTGTCTCCTCATAATGATTGTAGTGATGATATCAAAAGCCATTGGAGATTATTTTACTCATCCTCTCTACCATTCTCTCATTGAATTTAAATGTATTCCATTTCTTGAATTGGAATTGGATATTGTCTGCAATAAGAAAAAGTAAATTTTTTTACTACAAAAAAACCATTTTTTTATTAAATTTAATTAAGTATAAATGTTTTAGACAAACTAAATAATTTTTAAATTGTAGACTTAACTTGGATCTCTTTAAAGTCTCCGACTTTATGGCTAAACCCGTTCATTTTGTACATGTTGAAGAATCTATTCAATTTTTGGCAAATTTACTTTTAGACACAAATCATGGAGCTTTTCCGGTAGTTGAAGTCAAAAAAGATCGTGCATTTCAACAAACTTTTTTGGGAACGATCGCAAGGTTTTCTTTTTATGATTATTTTAATTTTTTGAATTAAATTTACATCTCTCTCTGCAATTAAATACTCTGTATGATCATTTCTCTTGTGTAACATAAAAGGTGAAATTTGAGTGTCTCTCTCTCTCTCTTTTCATGTGTGTTGAACTACAAAGTTAATTTATATTCTGACACAAAATGAAATTGTTTATTATTATGATATCTTTCTTCCCCATAGAATGGAACTAACAATTTTACTCACAAAGACGGCCACTTTCAATGCAGATGAACTTCAGAGAGAATGCCGTGAGAGAATTCGTCTGTCCTATCCTGATGTAAGTGTCAAAATTTATGAATATTGTCATTAGTCCCCTACCCCAATACAAATTTCCCTTAGGAGTACTCTTAACATGTGTTCATCATTTTTAATCGAAATTAATCCATTCACAACAATTATTTTCCTATTTTTGTCTCTCTCTTTAATTTTGTTTTTTATTTCAGTACTCCATGACTAAAATTAGGGACACTCTGACGACCAACATGATTCTCAATAATTATGCAGCAGATGATCGCTATCGAAATATTACAGTTAATTTGGTAAAAAACGTTTTTAAATATCATTAAAATTATTTTTAATTTAGATACCATTAAATTTAATTTAATTGTAGATGCCTTATGTAAACATATCAGCATATGCTGTACAAATGGCCATGTCCTTGCAAAGAAGTTACACTTTATTCCGTTCATTGGGACTCCGTCACTTGACAATAATAGATCATCATAATCAAGTTGTTGGTATTGTCACCAGAAAAGATTTAATGGGTTTTGTTGTAGTCAGTAAATTAAAAGCATTGTTGAAAGCTAGTGATGACAAAATAAATAACAACGAGGAGATACCAAACTGTTCTTGAATGTTGTTAACGTCCATGTCCAATTTTTATTTTCATTGAAATTTTTTAAAAACATCATTATTTTGTCTCATCACATAACAAATACGAGTATGATCCAACTTTTAGAGAGAATAGTAACGCAATGGGATGCGGAAGATAAAAAAAAGTTGGACAGAAAAGAAACAAAGTAATATTTAATTGAGTAAGATAAATTATTTAGGAGGAGAATAAGAGAAAAAAAAGAGACAGGAGGACTTCCAAGAAGAAGATGAAATGACTAAATAATGGTTATGAGACAAGACGGTGATTGTGCATTGAAAAAAGCACACATATTGTCAACTTGATGACCAAAGATAAAAGACAGAGACCCAGTTCTATCTTTTACACTGTGTCTGTATGTACATTACATTGTAACGCATGCGTTTTTATCACAAAAAACAGACAGAGAGAGAGAGAATTGGGGTAGTAACAAAATTGGTGGAAGGCAAAGTAAAAAAATAGTTTTTTTATGAAGGCATGAACAGACTAGGGAAATGTACAGGGAAATCAGTCAGTTTCAACAGTTCAACAGTTTTACACTCATCCAAAAGTGTATGTGTGTCCTCTCACAAGTTTCACGTGGACGAGAAGTTACGAGAGCGGACCCCATACAACTCTTATTCTTTACTCCTCTTTTATTTTGTGTGCCATAGTTTACAATAATGGAGAATAGGAACTACAAAACAACAGTTAAAGAAGGCAAGTAGTTGATAGCCTAAAAAAACGGAAAAGTGAAAGACCAAGAGCCAAGTCTTAACTAAAGAAACTGAGGGAAAAAAGTCTTATTCTTATTTACGCTCTCTTTGCTAAAATGTTGTACAGAGAGTAGAGTAGTAATAACAAAAATAAAGTCGTAAAAACTCAGAGTCAAAATTTAATTTCCTTGCTTCCATTTTCCCCTCTCCCCCCTCTCTCTCTCTCTTCTTTTTCTAGAATGAAAATCTCTGCGACAATTCCCATCGACAAGTTCGATATAAGGAAAACTTGAGTCTCTCTCTCTCTTGAGTTCTCTAATTTTCTTCCATTTACCATTTACTCAACGTCACTTTGCCATCAACAGTGCCAGTGCAGTGCAGCAGTGGCAAGGAAGAAGTGGAGGGAGGACAATTTCTTACAATAACTTTTTGACTCTGTAACTGAGAGAGAGAGTTGTATAGTCAAAATAGTGAAAATGTACAAAAAAAAACATTTCATTCTCCCAAAAGTCTACACAATTTCTTACTCCTAAAAAACTTACTATCATAGACCCTACATAATAAAAGTACATATGTTACAATTTGGCTTTAGTAAACGATTCAAGACAGTTAAAAACTACTTGACTCAATTCCACATTGAGTATTTGTCATGTGAATTGCAAAATAGTCGTTTATAAAAATAAAGCTCTCTCTCTCTCTGTCTATTTGTGCATGTGGAGGACTTGCATTTTCATTTCAATTTCCGTTCCTCTTCTTCATGTTGGGTCCAATTGGAGAGAGTGATAAACATTGAATTAGTACTAAAGGAAATAAAGTTTGACTAAATAAAAAAAGTGCCGGTGGAGACCTGAAAGAAGAAGGATAGTTTGAGATTAAATTGAATGACGGGTCCACAGCTTGTCAACTTGAGCAGCAGCAAATTCAGTAGAATGAGACGAGAAGAAAAAAAATAAAGCCAAAAAAAAATTGTTTCCCTGAGTTTGTTGTCTTCATTCCTCAGTCCTTCAACTAACCTTCACCAGCATGGAGTGAATTGTGCTTCCCCTCTCTCTCTCTCTCTCTCTCTCTCTGTTGGCTAATCAATTTCAAACCATCACCAAAATCTTTCATCCTAATCGGCTCATCGACAGCTAATGAAATTTTATACGTCACTCCCCACCAACAACTTTAATACACATGCCCTCCAATCAACAAACTATTTTTTTTTGCTTGTTTCATCCTGTTTATTTTTAAGCCTGTATATAATTTTTAGTGTGTCTATCTATCTCTGTTGTGAGAGTGTAGTGATAAAAAAAGAGAAGATGAAAGTAAAAAGTGGTAGAGAGAACAAGATATAAAAGTGGAGATGAGTCTATATTTTTGCTAATGAAGATAAGATCATTATTCAGCTGTTACCAGTTCACAAAAAAAGTTAGAAAACCACTCTCACTCTCTCTCTTCAAAACTCGAAAGCAACAACTTTATCTAGTCATCTCTTTAGCTCAAAATATCTTTGAGTTGAGATTCCAGACTTTTTTTTGAAGAAGGGAAGGGAGGTATTATAAAACTAAGTACAAAGGAAATAATAAGCTCAAGTTGAGTCAATTCTCTCAAGAATTTAAATTAAAATTCCACGAATTTCATCAACGACAAAAGCACAGTGGTCCCAAGGCCCAAAAACTATCATCGATAAATGAAGACAAGACCCCCCACCAACACTTTCTCCTTTCCCTTTTCTGGATTGAATCTCTAGAATCTGACCATTTTGGGGGATTTTACCAACACACACACACACAGAAAGGAGAGAGTGGACAGTGACAGTTATCAATGTGCTTTCTCTTATTTTGTTAATTACAAAAACCGTATCTGTAATGTTTACATGGGATGGGTTATATGGAGTTTACATATACATGTACATATTATGAGACTACTCGCATGTAAAATGTTATCACATGACAATTCTCCAAATACTCATAATGACACAATTAGATTCAACAGAGTGATACCCCCTCGAGAAATGCATTCCCCATTCTTCTCTTTTTAATCTATTCAAAAATAGTTTGAGTGGAAAACTAAAAGTGAAATATAAATACAATTTTTACATGTACACAATAATAGTACACACGATTTATATTTTATTTGACTCTACAGAATCTCCACAATTTGCTATTTAAATTGACAAAATAATTTTACCGATTGACTTGGAAATTTCAAGAAGAAATTTTAGTCATAAAAAATTAAATTGAAACCAATTTTCTCAAGACTTGTATTTTAAAATTAGACTATTTACCATAAAAAATCTACTTACCTTACAGTTACACGATAGTCCAATAGAATTTGAAGAGTCATTAAAAAAAATAAAATGACATTGACTCATAAAAAATATAAATTCTTTTTACTTGCTTTGATAATAAATTCTAATGAATCAATTTATTATTGTTTCTCTCTCTCCTTATTGTAAACAAATTAACATGTACAGTGAGTGTATGACTGATCAAGTTGGAGAACTAAAATTGTTTGTACATTGAAAAGAGAAAAAAACCGGGGAGTGAATTTAAAACATTGAGGGCAAAATTAAATAAACGGGGGGTTACATATGCGAGTTCAAGGAGTTTGTACATGCAAGATGCAAGGATGAGTAATCTCTGAAACAGAGATTTAATGATTGAGCAGCTGGAAATTCAAAGAGAGAGAGAGGTCAGAGTTAAAGAGTCTCTCTCTAATTTTGCTTGGTGGAAGAAGCGGGGCGTACAACTAAAAAAAATTGACTTTTTTTCTATGAAGACGACTGTGAAGATGTAAAGAAGACTATGAAGAGTGTGACTGTTAGTGACTATGACTAGGTGTTTTATGACCATCATAAAATGAGGATGACTATGTTCTGAAATACATTTATTATCCTCAAGTCTCCTGGTCCACGTCGCCAGATCCTTCATCCCTTTAAACGAGAATGGATTACACTAAAAATAAAATAATTACACGACTTGCACCAACAACAGTTCCCTCCCCATCCAAAAAATACCCGTACCATCATCCACACTACTATCAGTACTACATGTATCTCTAGTTAGGAGAAAAAAAATAGAGCATCACGTGCTTTTTACCTTTGAACAAAATAACTAATATTATAAAATAAACAATTTTCACCACACATTTTTATCCCTCCATATAAAACACAAAATATCTCTCCAAGGGAATTGAGGAAGGGAGAAATTTTTTATTGACTCTTGACTTACCCATGGACTCCTGTGTATCGTTCAATTATTTTTATTTCGATTTTCTCTCAACCTTTTCCGCCACTGTTATTACAACCTGAAAAAGGAGATTTCAGGACAAAAGGGAGAGGAGGAGGGGTGGTCAGTTGTGAGTTTGTAGTGTAAATTAAAAGACAACAAATATAAAAGATGACACGAAAAGGGAATGCAATGTTGAATCAAGAAATGCTTCGTAATCGTCAAACAGGACTTTGTCAAATGCTCCAACTAAAAGAGGAAAACGTACGATTTGTTTTGTTAGCAATATTTCTCTATGTTTACTTGGTCATGGGAGCCTTGGTATTCCAAGCCGTGGAACAGAGTCGAGAGAAAGAGATGAGATCACAATGGGAGAATTTATATCAACAATTCCTCGCAAACTTTTCACATCATCATGAGATTGATAATCTTCATCCAGATAGTGAACAAGATGGTGGGGATGATGATGATGATTATGTACCACCTGTGATTAGTCGAACTGAATTGGACAAATTACTAGTGGCCTACGGACAGGCAGTCAAGGGTGGACTTCTTGTTGATGACAACCGAGAACGTTGGGATTATTTGGGAAGTTTCTATTTTGCATGGACCATTGTCTCTACCATTGGTACGTATATGTTCACAATAATGTAGAAATACAAATGATGTTATTTTTTTATGTACATACTAAAAAATGAAATATTACACTTTTAAACCATTTTTTTACTAACAAGTTTTTATACAGTCACTTTGATATTATAAATGACATCAAATCATGAAATGGAATAGGCCGCGCTCTCCATTTTCCAATTTGGTTGTAAAATATAATACAGTAAAAAAAACATATGTAGACAGATACTGGTACAACAAGGCAAAAGTAAATTTTCTGTGAGTATAGTACGTATCACCAAGAAAAAAAAGATTCGGCAAAAGTAGCAGGAGCAGCTGAAAATTCTATTTCAATATTTCTGTCTTTGCGTGTGTGTGTGTGTGACACGGAGAGGATGATGGCAAGTCATGAATTTTTATGGCCACATATAAATTGTCTCAAGTCATATTGTCAATATTGCCAAAACATTAAATCCTATAATCCAGACTTGTTAATTCTTAGGACATAAACAAGCATAAGTTACAAGAAAAAATAACAACACTGTCATCTTTTCTGTATCCTCCCCCACTCTTTCTGTGTCCTTAAATTTTGTCATAAATTAAATTTTTTTTTCTGAAGACTAAATACATGTCACAAAATCTTAAACTTAAAATGTAGATAAATACAAAAAATATTACATCTTTTATAATGTTACAAGTCAGGGAAAAAATGGCTTCGTCTCTTATTTCCCATGTCTCTATTAAACTTAAAATTTGACTCTTGTACTCATCTCATTTTATTCATCTTAAGTACAATGAGACTTTATTAAACTTTTTGGAAACTAAAGCAAGTTTAGGTCCTCGACATTTTTTTTTCTCTTTAGAAACTACATATTGTATTACTGGTATACATATGGCAGAGGATTTTTTTATATGGGTAAATATTGTGCAATTCATACTAAATTGATCCCCTCTCTCTCTCTATTAAAAAATGTGTCTCCTTGTGTAGGCGACTTTATAGCTTGAGGTGAAGGTGTATCTTTACATGTACAATATTTAATGTGGGTAGACGGGCAAACTTTTTTTTCGTTTACCTTGAATTGTTACAAAACACATTTCTCTCTCTCTCTGTGTCTGTATAAATTTGTATAGAGACAGGAAGAGTCATAGGAAAAAATCCAAGAATTTTCCCTTTGGTACAAAAAATTGGTGAAAGAGTGATCAAACTAGAAAATAATTCATGTAGAATGTACAATGTGTATAGCTTCATAGTAAATACCAATTGCATTGCTTTATTCGTATCATCATTATCGTTTATCTCTCTAGTTTACTTTCAATACATATTTTTTTAGCTGTTTTTCTATAACACACACAAACAAACACACTCCCCTTCTTCTGTTACACTGTAAGATGAAAAACTTGAGAGAGAGATTCCAGTGAACCTATCCATACAGATAAAGACTGAAAAGAGGAAGGGAATAGACATATGAATAAAAAATGAAATGCCATGTGACTACTCAAAGTGAATGGAAATCTATCGAAAATTGGGACCTTACTAGTGAACTAGTGAATTTTCCAGTTTTTTTCTCAAAGAGGGAGAATACTTTCATCTCCAAACATTTTCTTTCTTCTTCTTCTTCCCCATATAAAAAAAGTGCATATGTAAAGAGAGAGAGAGAGGATAAAAAAACTGAAAGAATCAAATGTCTTCATGTTTCTAAATGTGGGTTGCTTTTGCAAAGTGCAAACCTATTGAATGACTTTTTGTTGAATTTGCTGCCCTCCTCCCTTGCCTTCTTTTTCTATTTTTTTTCGTAGTTGGTACTTGTACTATTCAAGATATGCTCTACCGACTCATGTGCTTTGGTGCTTTATGTTGTGAGTCCCGCATTTGGCATTTTGTCTTTTTTTCTACAGATAGTCTCTGGTGTTTTATATAGGGGTAAAAAAGAATATAAAACTTTCTTATTTCATCCTTATCCCTTTTTTTTTACTATTTTCATCTCTTCATGGACCATAGGCTGGGGGATAGGATTGGAGAGAGAATGGTTCCTCGTCATCATCATCATGTAAATGTATAGTATATCTGTTATATGTACTGCGTCATATATTTTGATAGTAGTCTGTAGTAGAGTAGTACAGTGTGTAAATCCGCAAGCCATATCCAAATAAAAAAAAGTAGCTAAAAGAAAGATATATTGGGAATAATACAGCATTTACTACATACTAGCCTAAAATTGTGTATTAGGTACATGTGAGAGTATGTACTGACAAATGGGATAAAATGTGAAGTTAGACTTGTCTCTGGCGAGGGTCATGTGATTTCCTTCTCGTTTTTTTCCAATCGACGCAATTGATAGTGAAAAGTATATATTTTTCATCTTGTCCTCCACATCAATTTCTTGCCATTCTCCTCCATGACAGCATTTCCATATACAGCCAAAGCCAACACATGCCGTCGTCTCTCTCTCTCTTAGACACACAAACAGTGGAGTCACATACGGTAAAAGTATTTTCAAGTATGGAGGCAATGTTGGCATAAAAAGATGTGGGAAAAATTACTCTCTCTACTGTTAAAAGAACAAGGAGAAGAGTGCTAGTGAAGTGAGAGATAGAATATAGTACAAAATAGTTTTCTCTTTATATAAAAATATACAACACAAGCTCTTCCATCACAAGACTATCATCAGTCTGTGGTTCCTTTGTGTTTGACTCTCTGAGCTTTCTACGGTTGTCACATTTGCCCATGAAGATAAAAACGCTCATCGTTCATTCGTTTTTCAAGTCCGGCATTTTGTTTGTTTCCTACTCCTCCACTCTCAATATATTACCGAGAGTTCACATGTCACAAGACAAAAAAATGGAGGGGGAAGAAAAAGCTTTTCTATCATACAAACAATACATTGTCAGTTAAAAGCACCCTGCAAACAAAAAAAAATCCCAGACATGGACATTGAGATTTGGAGAATGTGCAAAAGGGACAAGATTTTTTTTTCTTCCTTTTTTTTGTTGGAAAACAAAAAATTTACTCTACAAATTTTTTTATTATATATCTAGTTCACATTCTTGGCTCAATTTTCCAGCCTGTTGGATTTACAGGGACTTCCAAGTTGTAACCGCGAGTTAAAAAATAGAGAAAATTTAAATAAAATATGCAACAGCATGGACATGACCACACTACTACCAGCCGCTTCCCCAGCAAAGTAAGAGTAGGGGAGACCAAAAGAGAAGGATGAATTTTAAGGGAGAAGAGACATGGAGGCTGTTGTGACTTTAAAAGAAATGAAGAAAAATAAAAAAAGAAAATATTCACAATATTTATTTCATTTTTTGTCTCTCATTTTACATGATGTACGACTATTGTTGTTTTTTGTCCTTTGAGTGTCTATCTCATATCCATAAGTATAAGCTGTATAAAGATAGCTTCAGATGGTTATAATATGGAGATGAGAGATTATAGAAGAGAAAGGCAGGTTAAATATTTTTAGTACTCTGCTTGCGCCTTTCTCCCAAAAAAGGGCAGACTCCCAGAAACAGAAACAGTCTTTTTTTTGCCATAATCGTAAAAAATCTTATAGATAAAAAGTATGACAATGCACACACACACAAAAGTACAAAAAAAAACAGAATCACGTGCGGATTGCGGATAACGCCACAGAGAGCTAAAAAATTTGAGACATTCTTCTCTCCCAATTCCCCACATTACAGAGAAACTTTGAATGTGCTTCTCTGACTAAAAAGAAAAAGAAGATTGAGAAAAAAAAGATGGAGATTCGAGTACAGTACTTAAATTGCATGCAGATGTGTATGAACTGCAGGGAAAATAAAATGTGTACTTGTGCATATAAAAATTGTTTTATATCAGCAAACTTATTTCCATATCACATGACTCCCAAAATACACTGATACATTCCATATAAAAAAGAATACGCCATTTTTTTGTATTCTTTCCCCAGATTTTGATGGAGTGGAGAGCCATAAGTTGTGTCATTTTTCTCTACTCCATTTTCTCCATTTTTTTAAAATTTTAGAATGTAGGTTACTCATAAAAAGAAATGTAAATAATGATTCATTTTTGATGAAATCAAGCAAAAAGTTTATCCTCATCCCACATATATACACAACATGTAAGTCAACGTGCACATGAACTAGTGTCATGTCCATATTTAACAATTTTTTTTGAAATGAATGTCCTCATAATAAATTGATGAAAAATTCTTTACAATTTACCTCCCCCCTTGTATAACTACACACACACACAAAAGTAGAAAAGTCAAGAGGATCGATATGTACGAGAGTATAAATTTGACTATCTATTTTTACTCTCGAGGGACATGGACAGTCAAAGGGATTTTCAATTTTAACTGTTAATTCTTGTAGAATGAAATAAAAAAATAAACATTTTTCACTAAACTTGTACATGAATTTTGTAAGAGTAGGCCTACACAATTTAGTTTTTTTTTGACAAAAAAAAACTCTGTGTACCTACTTGAGTACTCTGTACCTGTACGAGAGAGAGAGAGATTGTAGAGTTAAAAAAAAATTTGAGTTAAAATAAAATAAATGGGCTTTTTTCTTCAACTCTTGAAACCCAGAGTAACTATACCAAGAGACACAACTATAGAATGAAAATAGTGGCAATCAGCTGACATGTTGAATGTGGATATTTTCCCAAATATTCCCTCCCTAACAAAGGGGCAGTGACAGGTAAAATTATAGGTACACACACACATACACATACATACAGACAAACAGACCAAGTTACCTCATCATTTATGGATGAATTTCAAACTTTGACACACTCCAACTCAACCAACCTTTTTAACTCTTACCCCCCCCCCCCTCCCCCCCTTTTCCTCCCTCTCTCTTGACTTGTGTCTATTTTCTTCTTGTTGTCGTCAGGAAATTGGGGAGTCATAGAATTATAGCTGTAGACAAAAAAAAAAGACTGTTGTGGTGTGTGTGAGTCTATCTTTTGCTCTATGGACAAGGCGATTTCATTCTCATTGTGTTGACACGCAGCACAAGGTTTCACCGTCACCACCACCAAAAAAAATACGACTGTGACCACTTTCCTTGGCTTCTAACATGAGAGAGAAAAAGTTGACAGTAAAAGTTACACAACTCGACCTCTGAAACTGTAACCCTCCACTCACTCCTTGTTCTCCGCCCAGGCGACTACATTTTTGTTTCTACGTGAGATATGTACATACACATGTAGTTTTTTTATATAAACTTTGTAGAGAGAGAGAGAGAGAAAGTACATTGTCATGGTGTTAATTCATATGAAGGCTTTCTCTGTCTCGCTTTACTTTTTATATTTCCTTTTCAATTCCCGTTTCAACTTGAAACCCCCCTTTTTTGTGTAATATATGATTCAACAAACAAAAACCATTTTATTTTATTATTACTTCCATCCCTAACTTTATCTTTCTCTTTGCACTAAAAATTAGAGAGAGAGAGAGAAAGAATGGAATGTGCATGACTGTACATATTTTGTCTCTGTGTTGGAATTTATTTCCTGATTGAATGTGAATCAAGGGAGTTGGACTGAGGGTTAATGTAACATACGGTAAAAAATAACACCAAATCTCGTCTCTCTTGCATTTTTAGTGAGTATGCGGTTTTTTACTTTGCGGTGACTGGGAAGAGACCTCGACAAAAAAAGAGAAAGGTTAGGTGAACTTGGGTTATTTTTGGTGGTTGGTTTTCTCTCTCTCTCTCTCTCTCTCTCATGTGACAAGTGAGGATTGTAGGTACTTCTATTGACGTCCATCAACGTATAAAGTGGACAATGAAATCAGATGACAAGGTCCACAATTTCAGAGTAAAGCAGAGACCACTGTGTACGTAAGAGGGAGAGAGAGAAAATGTATAGACTTTAGGAATGTCATAAAAGCCGTGAGAGATGAGCTTTATCACATATCTGTATTCTCACTAAAAGTCCTGTTGTGTGATTGCATTGTGGACCCATTAAAGCATTACGAGATCTATAAACTATATCCATATGTATACACATAATCTTTTTTTTACTCTTTAAGAGGGTCTGTCACTGTTATCTGTACACAATTGTTCTCGTCATTTTACACAAAGATTTCTCCCTCTTCCTTTCTCTTCCATTATTTCATCTCTCTTCAATTTTATCTTTGTCCATTCCTCCACATTTCTTGCTTTCTATGACCAAGATTTTAATTGAAGCAACAAGGAAAGAGGAAAAGCAAATCTTGGAAATAAAATTAGTCATAGACTTATGCACTTAAATTTAACTTTCTCTGTTCTCTAGAGATTGAAAATGAAGACTTTCTCTCTCTGTCTATTGCCATGCAATAATGTTCTTCTAGATTTTCACAACATTTTATTTTGATCTTGGATTTTGTTTATTATGCGTATGAATTTGAGATTAATTCATTTTTAATTGAGAAATTAATCAATAATTTATACTTTTACAGAGAGAGAGAGAGAAAGTCTTAATGACTTTTACATGGAAAAACTAAAGCCAAGTTTTTCTTGGCATTTTTTCCAGTACAAAGAGAATCTATAGATAGCACTCGTACACATTTCCGAAGAAATCTTCGAAATATTTTTTATTATTATCTTATACTGAGACTCATACTCTTACAAAATTCCTCACTTGATCTACATTCACGCTGTGCAATTACTCGTTTGTTTTGTTATGCAAACCGTGTCCTGCTTTCTTTTAATTTATTTTTTGTGGGCGGTGGCCGAAAGGAGAAAGTAAATACAATTTTTTTTTGTATTTATGGAGTACACAAGTACCCATATATCTATATCAATAATTTATGAGTGCACTTGACTGCCTCAGGGAATTGGTGCTCCTGTTGGTGTTCTTTCTATGATTCTATGAGTATGCACAAGAAAACATGATTATGTTTTCTTGTTTTTTTTACTCCTCGTCCTTTTTTTTCACTTTCCCTCTTTCTCCTCATTTTGTGTACACATTTTTATATGTGTGTTCTTATTATACATGTATGCTAGCCAAGCTCACAACATTCATCTTTTCATAATTATTAAGAGTGCCGAGTCGAATTCATGACTTCACTGAACCTTGTTTTTTCTTCCTTTTTTTCAACCATGTTGAAATGGGAGTCGAGACCGGCTCATTTTTTGTGCAAACTTTTTTTTTCTTTTTCTTTGCATTTTTTTTTCATAATACAAATACAAACTGTAGAAATTTCTTTTTACAAACTTTCTTAAAAAAAACATTCAAAAGAACTCTCTGTCTGTATTTTTGTAATACAAACGGCAGTAAAAAGGGGAGAAAGTTGCAAAAGAGAAAATTGTGTGACTGTATCGTTATCATCGCCTTTTAATAAAGAGATCAGAAAAGTCTTGAGCTTAAAAGAACTTGAAAAAGTAAGATCCCATAATGTACATAGAAAGAGAGAGAGGGGGGGAATATGCATAAGTTTTTGGTTATTTTCGTCTATTGAGAAATGAAAATTTACAGATATTGGAGTCCACCATATTAAATAGTATGATACAGACTATATATACCAATAACTAGCAGACTATAATAATAACAACAAAATGGTCTAGGAAACAAAGCCAATAACCCCTTCAAAAAGTCTTTCACTGAAAGAGAAAGGGAGAAAGTCCAGACTGTCAAGTTGAACTGTGAAAATGGAGTTCAAGTGTAAAACTGGAGAGTGAAGGGAAGGAAATTATATAATCATGGAGAAATAACTTTATAACTTCCTTATTCAACCCATTTAATTTCTTCTTTGGTCTCAATCTCTCAACTACTTGCGAACAGTTACTAGCCTCAGCCTCTTATCTTAAAAACATTTGCGTCAACTTTGACTTGTTGTGCGATGCCACCATGATTTTACTCAAGACTCTCTCCTCTTTTGTTCAATGTGAACTTTCACCTCAGTTTCCTTGTTTTCTCTACCAACTTTCTCTCTCTCTCTCTCTCTCTTTACACGTCTCTATCACAATTTGTTTATATTTTGCCATATACATAGAAAGAAAGACCAAGTGGAGCATTTCTTCACTCTCTCTCTCTCTTTTCTTCCGCTTCCTTTTTAGTGGTAGTGGGTGAGGGCTGTGTATTTGTCTTGAGAAAACGGAAAAAGAAATGTTTTCTCTCCTTCTCCTTACTTTCACTTCCCTTAACCTTTGCTCTTTTCTCCCAAGAGAGAGAGAGAGAGAGACAACAGGAATGTGTACACGAGCGATGTCAAAGATAAAAAAGTAATGCCAGGACTAAGCACTAATACTAACTAAAAATTCTCCCCCTCCCCTCTCTCTCTCTGTCTCCTTCCGTACAAATAGAAACTGTTGCTCTTCCCGTACCTTTTGAGCTCGTGAACTCGTGTGGAATTGAACTGTCTATACTTTATCCTTGAAAAATTTGCCAATCCAACACGAAATTATTATATACTTATTCTGCTTTCTCTCTGATTCAGCCCGTGGAACTATAAAAAGTTAAAATTTAAATTAATTTCCCTTCTTTTTTACTACTTTCCCAATCCCAAACTCGTTATTTCATCCGCTCTACTGGATAATAGAATCAAAAAAATGGTAATAAGTCAAAACCCAAATTCACTCTTTCTCTAGCCTAAAAAACTGTTAACCGAGTACTTTCTCTTTTTTTACTAAAACCATGAGAAAAAATGTTATCTTTTTATAAAGTTTCTTGTGGAAATATTATTAGAATGATTAAATGTACATATATAACATACGTATAAGTATAGTCATGACTGTCAGTGAATTAAGTGACGCGTGTATTTTAAAAAGTTTGTACAAATACAAGAGAGAAAGAAATTTTCACCTGGTAGACTCCACACTTTTCTCTGTGTGTAAAGGAAAAATATTTAAACTTTCTCTCCCATGAAATGTACTGTACACATTTGAATATTGATAAAAAAATTCTTTTTCTATTTTTATACTTTTTATACAAATTGACCTAAAATCATTTTTTTGTTCAGGTTAATTCAACCTTCATCTTTTTCCCCTTTGACAAATTTGAAAGTGACGCACTACGTCAATCAATGTGTCACAAAATAGGTCCCCTCTGCATTGCGTTATGGTTGTGATTGTCAAAATATTTTTTTTCTTTCATATTTCACAATACTTTGTTTCTTTACAAAAAATCTGTATACTGTCAGAGAGCCAAAGTACAAGAGAAAAGAGAAAATTATTTCGATACTAAAGTGAGTACTGTCTCTTTTTTTGGAGAGGGTGCAAGTTTTTTTTCTATGTATGTATCTAACCCTATTACATGTTATATTTTTTTGCCAAAAAGAAAGCCAAGAGAAAAATCATATTATTATTATTTCCTTGGTGTAGTTGTCCTTGTCATGAACATTCGTGTTAGATTTTTGGGTTATATAGAGAATCTTTACAACTATAAATCTTCTTGTTCCTCTTGTCATTCTATATATAATATTATATACAAAAGTTTTTGATTAATTGTACCTTTCTCCTCTCTCTCTCTCTGTGTACATTGTACAACATAAATACTTAGCTCACTCATCCTTGTGTGTTCAGTTGTTCACCCACGTTTACCTTGTGAAAAATAAACGGTACATCCATTTAAAAAAAATCTCCGTCTCAAATAATTTTGTACCACCAACCACCACGCCATGGTAAATGGATTTCTAAGGATGTGAGGATTTGAGAAAATAAAAGATTTTCAACGTATCACCGAACACACTAAAGGAAAGAGAGAGAGAGAGAGAGAGAGAGAGAAGAAGAAGAAAGGAGAAAAGGGGGGTTGAAAAAATAAATTAAAGACGTGGGTATAAATTTAGGAAAAAGAAAGTTGGCTCTCTTATGATGATGTACATATATGTATAGTCTCCATCTGCTTTTACATTTAAATTTATATTAGCATAAAAATGTTACATTATAATGAGCGCAGTGGCCGTGTGGCTTCCTCTCCGTATTATTTCTTCCAACTTATTATAAAAGGCTAGGTTAAAATACACGGCTCTTTTTCTCTCCACTAGGGCTACGAATATTTTTCTTATAACTTGAAGAGTCCATGGCCATTGCATTGCCATGTAAAAAAGATTAGAGAGACGGGGCTCATTTCAATTTTCAGTTTTTTCCCCTTTGTCTGTAGTGCAGAGAGAGAGAGAAAGACTCTTAACAAAAATTCTGAATATGAAATTCATCATCACCACATGCATAGAATTAAAGCCTCGGTACTCGGTACTATTAAAAATATTAGTGAATATGCATGTATATAAATATATGTTAAAGGATATTTTATAGAGAGAGAAAGGTTTGCGCCTAGAAGAGCTAATCATGTAAGTCAACTGTGGTGAATTTTTAATTTTGTAAAAAAAAGAACTTTGGGGTGGTATTCATACAACTGCCTCATTTTTCTCTTCCGGTAGATCATGATGAGATTATAAGGTTGCGGCGAGATTGTCACCGCAGAGATCCCTAAAGCCGTAGTGTGGGGCAGGAGCAGTCACTATTCAGTCTTTGCGTGTAAGAGTCTATAGGTACAAAATTAATGCCCACTTTCTCTCTCTCTCCCTCATGTTTGAGGTAACAATAGAAAAGTGGGGCTAGGAATCATATAATGCGGGCCCCTGTTTTCGAATGGTTTATACATAATAAGGAAGCCATTTTTATTGCAAAGGGAAAGCGGAACCATGAAATTTCTCCTTCAATATTCTTGATACATGGAAAGTAGAGAAAATGCAAATTTAAATTTAATCAATTTTAACAACATCATGATATTAGGATAGGTAGTCCTCTAACAAACTTTCATTTTTTGTAGCCTTTTTTGTATAATATTACATAAAGTGAAATTAACATTAAGGGTTAACCTAAAAATTTAATCATGGTTTATCCACTCTATGTAATACATATTACGTTGTTTATGACGAACAAAATGAACATGGTTTTTGTGGGGGAGTGAAGTTGGGAAGAGATTTTGAAAGGTTTTTGTTGTTGTGCATTTTACAATGAAAAACAATAATAAAGTGATTGTATGGCTTTCTATACAAAATATATTAATTAATAGAATGTACATTGAGGAGGTAAATAATTTCAAAGAAAATTATTTCTATTTTTCTATTACTCCATGACTCATGGACCATGAGATTTTCTGTGTACAGACAGTAGGGAATGTGGGTAGAGAGAGATTAAGATGATTTTTGTACATATAAAATGCAATAATATTGCCTCCATCACCTGATTTTCATGATTTTGATTCTGCAGAGATGAGAATTTAATAATTTTTTGGCAGGGACAATAAAATTCGATAAATTCATGTCATAAAGTGCAAACTCATCGAATAATAAAACTAAAATTAGAACATTGGCATGAGAGAAGAGACAGTCAAACAAAATTTCCATTCTTCTTGTAAAATCATTCTCATTACGAAATTGCTGTTTCATGACTAGGTATTCATCATGTTTACAACACACACTCACTCTCTCTCTTCTGTATTATGTAATCATTTCTTTTGCACCGAAAACTCGGTGGGATGGGTCCGACATAGGATTCATTAATTAATTTCAAGTCTCATTGTCATTTAAATTGTGAGTTTGGACATGACTAATGGAGGATAATTTTGTATAAACAATTGATCATTGGAGATGAATAGACCCAAAGGTATATAAAGTAGTTGGTAAGCATAAAATAATTGTTTTTCATCTCCCTCCTCTACCTACATACTTACATGCATTTTCATAATAATATGACAGATGAACTCTATCTCCTTTCACCCATTTCTTCATGACTCATGATTAAAATAATTTAATTTCAAAATTATTCTAGACCTTGAATATTCTCTTAGGAATTCTCATTTTGAATTTGAGTTTGACTCTCGATAGATTTATACACCTGTAGAATGATTTGAAATACGGTCACTAAAAAGAGAAAGATGCCGTTTTGCCTGTACAGAGAGAGAGAGAGAGAGAGATTGGAGGCACTCGAAGGTAATTGCATTAAGTAATTGTGAAGAAATCTCACACACTCCATATGTATTTTTAACACAAACTGCAACTCATAATATGAGATAAGAGACATTGAGCACGTACAACATAAAAACTTTGAGAGAGAGATAAACTCTGGACCACAGCCAGTGAGGCCAAAAGCTTTTTCCGTTAGTGCTCAAAATTGTTGATTAATATTTAATGAGATTTATAATTTACTGCGATGAAACTAGTACGAGTAATTTAAAATTTTCTCCTTGCAGTTTCATTGTGGAGACACACACATACATAAGATAGACTACATACGGAGGATACACAAAGTCATAAGAATTCTATTCTAAGAGTTTCTTGCGCAGTCATTTATTCCTAGTCCATGGGGAGTAGAGTGAGCCAGAGAGAAGATAGAAATGTAAGAGAGAGAGAGAGAGACATTCCTCCAAGGGAAATTGTCATTATAAGTAATAATGGTGGGTGGACCTCCACAATGGAATAGGTACTCTTACTTTTTTTAGAGGGTTAAAAAGATAAGAGCCAAAAAGACACAAGAGAAAATGGACAAAAGACTTACGTACATAATGTGAAAACTATGTCAACCTTTAAGTTGCGGATACACGCTACATCTGTTATGGTAAAATAGCTCGCTGACATGACCCTGAAAAACTAATGACACTCACTTGAAATTTCTCAAGTTAATTTTACTTTTAATGTCATGCCGGCTTCTTTTTATCCCCACTTGTCCAAAAATGTTTTTTTTTAAATTTCCGTAACATAACTTTACACTTTCATTAAGAAGGAAACATGTATAGAGAGAAATTACAATATGAAGAGAGACAATTAGAGTTTTTTAAGGAAGATAAAATATAAATTATGTGACATGAAGAGGTTTCAAAAGTAGAATTCAGTAGAGTGTGATGTATGTGATGTACTTGTACATATTATAATGTGTATATTTCTATTTTTGGATTGATTGAGATTCTTGAATTATTTAGGGTATGGAGCTACAACTCCTGGGACTATAATTGGAAAGCTGCTCATAATTCCATATGGATTTCTTGGATGTGCCGGTACATTTTAATCATTATTATATTTAACCATGTTTATGTTAATGTAATCTAATTTTCATTTTGTGTTATTTCCATATAGGTGGTCTACTCTTCTTTAACCTTTTCCTCGAGAGAATAATTACATTTCTAGCCACTTGTATGCGATTCTACAGAATTCAAAGACAAAAACGTCGTCCCTTTATTTACCGTGGAGCGAGTAAAGATGGGAAAAATAATGAAATGTGGGGTGGCCGGCGACCGGTAAATCAAATTAAAATTATTGTACAAAATTCTAAAAAACTCCATTTTAAAAAATTGATCCATTATTTACAGTCTCAGTCCTCCGTTGAGAATGGCTCAACTATTGAAGAGGCGGATTGGAAACCGTCGGTTTACTGGGTACACATAAAAATAACCCATAAATTAATTAATAAAATTAAAAATAACTTTATTTTAATTATTCTACAGGTCATGCTTTGCCTGTTCGTTATGTCAGCCATCGTGATCTTCTCCTCTGCAGCCATTTTCCGATATATGGAAGGATGGTCATATATAGAATCCCTGTACTTTTGTTTTGTGTCGTATGCCACGGTTGGTTAAGACTTTAAACATTAAATAATTATCATCGATAATAATAGTTAAACATGTATACATTTAAATACTAAATTGACAGATTGGCTTTGGAGATTTGGTGCTCTTGCAAAAAGATAGTTATGACGTACACGCATATGTCGAGACAGTGTATCGCATCGGTGCATTCATCATTACGGTAGACTAAATAATTAATTTTATAAACTATGGACTATGTCTATTAATATTTCATTTACTTTCTAATGGCTTACAGGTATTTGGTTGTTGCTGCATATACTCCCTCTTAAATGTCACTTCCATAGTCATTAAACAAAGGTAAAAAGTTTTTTGAATTGTAAAAATGGTGGACAAAATGAACAGATGAGAGTATTAAAAATTTTGTATTGATTTCCAGTTTAAACTGGATAATCAAGGGGATGGACTGTCAATGTTGTTTTGCCTGGTGTCAATGTTCTTCAGCGTCAATTCGTCGACGATTCTCTGCAAGAAGAAGTAGAAGAAAGAGAAGAGTTGGTAGACATGGTAGTGCAGGATCGTTCCCAATTGCTGGCCTCAAGAAATTCAGTTTAAAAAGTACTGGAGATAGTGGAGGGAACACGACGAATGGAAATGGTGCCAATGTTGGTGGGGATTTTGATGAACGCCGATGTTCTGGTGAAATGCTGTCCATACCGAGAGAATTGAATAGTAAGGTCTCTTTGGCTGTGATGCAAAAAAGGTTATACGAGACAGCCCAAGCTCATCATAATCGTTCTTCAAATTATGACACAGAGTCTCGGCAAACCGGTTTTAGCGCTACTTCAATTGGCCCCTTGGCCATCGTTACTGAAAAATTGGGAGATCATAGCCTTCATTGATACACATAAAATATCAATATAAATATAACCATAGTTGTACACATTTTTTTTTCAAAATCCTATTCTATTATTATGCACACTCTTTGTGTCAAAGAAAAATAAAAATAAATCTTCTCTAAATCTCATACACATTTAAAAGAAAATCATATGACACATGGCATTAAAAATTTAAATAATCTATGATGACTAGAAATTAGAAAAATTTAATTTTTAGTTGGAGAAACTAACTTTAAAGTCTTTACAAAAATTCATTGATCATAAAATACCTGTGTAATATACTCTTGTTGATATTTTATTTCGTTGTATTTGATTAAATATCAATAATAATTTATTATGATAGAATTTTACATTTGTTAACATTACGATGATATTATCGTATTTTTAATCACATTGTCTATCTTTAAAATACATATACATATTATATTAATATTATATACCTACACGATGAGAAACAAAGCGGTCCGAATGACTAATAGCATAATATGCAGAATGCACAATATATATTATTAAAAATAATTTTCTTGACAGTAAAATGTAATAATTAAATCAATACTCTAAATATATATCCACACAAAAAAACTACCTGATCATAAATAGTAAATACAGTGAGACTCTCATCATGAGAGGTTCACAAGAAAGTATTTAATAATAAATAAATATTATATCTGTAATGATATATGTGGGTTGAAGAAGAAATTTACTGTAATTCATTCAACATTAAAATTTCATGCTCTTTAAGAGATTCAAAGTTGGATTTTATACTATTATGGGTTAAGAGTGAAAGGTGCAATAATAGGGGAAAATAGTAAAAGTTAAGTAAAGGAGAGAGACTACATGATTATTTAATATGGTCTCTCTCCACAGTTGAGAGTTCTTAAAGAGAAATCACAACATGGAGTATATTGAGCTATAAGTAAATTATTTATATAAAGCAATGTCTATAAAACCACGTGCTTGTATTATAAACCAAACCGCAATCCACGTGAATTTGTTCGACACGGCTTTACATTTTTTGTCGTAATCGATTTGGTCATCATTTTTTATTCTGAAGATCCAATGTACCTACATTGATCCGGAATCCGGTTATCTGACGTTCCCAGAAGAGATACAAGTAGGAGGAGGAGGAGGACCCATTGAATTGAGAAACAGAAAACTGCTCTCACTCTCCCCACCGTCACTAACCATGACCATGTCATTCTGTCTAGGAGCCTTACTCCTGATGACACTGTCAACTAACAAGACATTCTCTAAGGAAAAAGAATATCGAATATCTATACTGATCCACTGTAGTGTCAGTCTATGCCAAGTTTCTTGTTGATGCTCCCCATATCCATAACCATTACATCCATGAATGAAGGAATGAATTTTCTGGAGACTGTCAATACCAACAGAGTAAGCAAACAACCTACACACACACACACAAATTCTCTCTTTCTCTCTTGGGCAGTATTATCTTACAATCCACTTTCCATAAAATATATTTTTTTATCAAGATTCTACATCATAGAAGTGACATCAGTAATATTATTAAATTTTTCCAACATTTTTCTTTGGTCCTCATATGGTTGAGAGGATAAAATAAAATTGACATTCATAAATGTGTCTCCTTTCTAAAGTACTACCACTTTCATTCATGATTGATATTCAAATTGAACTAGTAGATATAGGTCAATTCTAAGTTACTATTTAAAGCTTTTAAAAGAATGAGAAAGGTGATAAAAACAACTTGATAAAATGTGAATCAATGTAAATATACGCATGTGTATATTATCTCACTTTAATATCTTTGTTTAAATTGGTTAACAATACATATAAAGTTTATATTGTACGTTTATTTTAGTTGACTATTTTGGTTCGTTATTTTAAAACTAGAAAAACGAACGAATGAATGAATTGTTCATTAATTCAACTCCCACTATCTCTCTCTACGAAAAATGTCCAAGTAGTAAAAAAAATGTTTAAAAAATCCAAATAGACAATAAAATATAGAATAGTACTATAAATTCTAAGAAAGAAAAGAGAATAACCACGATTTAAATAAAATGTTGACATTATTTAATTGGTTATAGGTTTAAAAGTAAGAAATAGACAAAAACATGATTTCTTTTTCTATATCTGTTATGAGAGAGAAGGTGTTAACATTTAAAAAAGAATGGGCACATGACCTAGTTAAATAATTGAAAATATGTAATTACAGTACAGAGTACAGACATATGAGTATATCCAAGCATTCGATTTTTTTGTTATATAATATAATATATATACCTTCTACGTTGACATCAGAGAAGACAGGCTATTTATTTGAGAGAGACAAGAGCTGGCAAGCCTTGAACTTAAGGATATAGGACCGTTGGAGGGGGAGGAGTGGAACTTTCACCCATGACCGATGGAACTGCATTCCCCTGACAACAAAGTCCAGGACCGGATGTGAGTAGCCCAAATTCCATGGGCCTTCCCATGGTCACATGGCTTTGCCAGAGCATTTGCAACGTACGCAGTTTAACTTGATATGCTCTTATGGACTAGAAAAAAAAATTCAGCAAGAATTGTAATAAATTATCATGAATTAACATTTTTGGCTTTGATCTCTGAATACATGTATGTATTTAGAGATATGTTCAATTTGATGGCAAAAGAGCAAATGAATTATGTTACTAATCATAGCATGAAATGTTTCAACAAAAGTCTCTTACAGAGGTAACGTAGTCAAAACATTGTTTTTGATAGTCTTTCAGTTTCTTTTGAACTTCCATTTCATAGTGACGCTTCAACGTTTCATTTTCTGACTTGAATAGTTGCATCTCAGATACTTCATTTTGTAAGTTTGCAATCGTCCTCACATATTCTTCCCTTTCCTTGTCACAGTTCTCAATTTTAATTTGCAATTCCCTCACCACACTATCAAAAGTCTCCTTCTCATCACTCAATTTCTTTTCATTGGTTTCAAGTATTCGAAACTTGTTGTACATTTCATGATGTTGATCCTATCATCATCAATTTTAAATAATCTTGAGCAGTTAAAATACAAAGATCAGCTATTCATTTAAAAATATTTCATTAAATTTTCATTTTCGTAACAAACCCAAGCAGTTTGTAGAACCGCGTCCTTATTGTCCTCACCAAATTTCGGACTCTGTCTTTGTAGTCGATGCAGTTTCTTATCCTTGTACGAGATCTGACTCTTGAGGGTAGCAACATAAGTCTCCAGAAACTCAATCTTACATTTTGACGACTCTGTGTACATAATGATAAAAGTTGACATTTCATTGTTCAAGGTACATACTGTAATTAGTTAAATACCAATGAATGCAAATACACAAATGTCACGAGTACACATAATTAGAATTACATACCATCAAAACTTCCAGTGGACGATGAGGAGCCCGAAGGAGAAGTCACAAGAGCATGATGAGGCTTCAAATCTTCATTAGTTGAATGTCTTGAGCGTTTGACTAAATTGTTGGTCTGATATCTATTGTTATTAGTGTCATTTGTAAAACGAGAAGGTCGCTTTCGAGCTTCTCGTGATGGCTCAAATTGTGACGAGTCGTCATGAGATGATTTGCATCTCCTTGATCTATCCCTTCCATCTACAACAATAATCACAATAAAAATGACAGCATTTTTCAGCCCTGTATAATCTACTGAACCAATTTTCATGAAGTAGACGAAAATGAGGACTTACTCCAAACAATTGTTGTAATCTCGTTGACTTTCCGTTTGGAAGAACAGGTTGACTTTTCCAAACTTGACGATGTTATGCAAGTTCTACTGGTCTTACTAACTTCGACATTTCTGTGAGCCATGTCAAAAAACAAACAAACAATGTCGTCGTACTATCAGCAAGTTGATTGGTACGATTTGACCTGGACAATGATGAATTCAATGGATAAAAAAAACAAATCGACGAACAGAAAATGATTTTCACCGCTTTCATAGATCCCGCGTTAAGCAGTGACTTTCTATGCAAAAAACTCAATGAACAAATAATTATCCTCTTGCAATAATAGGGAGTTTTATAAAATCCCAAATTCTATTCCCAACTCTCTTCGCGACAGATAAGAAGTCCTTGCCTCTCTCATGATACATTAGACACTCTATGGCGGAGTAGAGTTTAAGTCGAGTTTCAGATTTTATAAAACTCCCTAATAAGTGAACTGTTGACTTGTCCTGAGGTCAAATGCATTAATGAATATCAAATAATTCTTCTGTATGAATCCCAATTATCTGACAATTTTTCCTTCTCATCTTCTTTTGAATATTATGAATCATAATTTATGATGAAGATAGAAGATATGATTAACAAGTATTTACTATTTAGTAGTATTTGATATACCGTAGAATGGGGCTACTTTGGTCGGTGGGGGCTACTTTGGTCGGTATGTATTAGCGCGTAAAGGCAAGGATGACTTGAACAATAAACATGCTAATACATACCGACCAAAGTAGCCCCATTCTACGGTACTACGAATAAAACATGTGATACATTTAGAATTTAGGTATGTACTGCCAAATTCTTTATTTAATATTTCCAAGTAGTATCAGATTGAAAGTCGAAAACAGGATTTTAAGAATTAAATACAAAACAGTACATCAATAAAAGTATTCAGTGCAATGTTCATAAACATTGACGAAAAAAAATCTAAGACAGCACAAAAAATATAAAATGAAGATACGATACTACTTGATGGTCACACGATTTGCTAAAATATTTCATTAGTTGTCAAGTAAGTTGTTCAAAAAAAATTATTCTGCCAGCATTGCCAGCAGACGAGTGAATAATAAAAAATCAGGAAATTGAAGTCACAGAACTGTGAAACGGAATACATTTTGTAGATTCAAAATATTATACGAACAGAAAAAAAGAAGAAAAACATTTTTTTATTTAAGTCGGTAGAGCATTTTTCTTTGTAGACGATGCTGAAGTTCTCCACGACAAATCAAGGTTTCAATAACCTTATGAATGCACCGCTCTGGATATTTCTGCATAAAAAAAAAGAAAATCAGCATTCAAAGGTGAGACACGATAATTTTTTGACAAAACCAACCCACAATTGTATTTCATTCCTTGAAATTTTTATATGATATAAATTTACCTGTCGAAGGAAATCTTGAGTAATTGTATGTTGGGACACTTGCGAGCCAATTGCAAATCTTCTTTTCAACTGGTTTTCTATGCGATTCAATAAATCATGATCTTCTTGCGTCGTGAAGCCTTCCACTCCTAAAATTAATGGAAATTTAAATCAACAATATCGCACTATAAAAACGTCTATCTAATAAACTAAACATTATGAAAATTTATTAATTTATTCCATTTACCTGCAAGATTTCCGGTATTAGCTGCTTCTAACGTAGAAACTTGGAACAATCGTAATGCTTCATCAACATGAGCATCGGTTGCAAATGGTTTGAGTTGCATTTTCGCCAATGACTCTGCAATTCTTACAATTGCCTCCAATTGACTACACAAAAATAAACAGGAACAGATTGCCATCAGTTTACATTGACATGTGGAAAAATAATATGGTATCTGTATGCTCTAATGTGTTTTTATACTCACCGAACTGTGATTGGGATTGGATTCCTTTTGTCAATTTCAACTTCATGTTCATGATTTCCAGTTCTCATAAGAACATAACGATTTTTTAATTTTTCTGCAGCTGACTGAGTCAACCTGGGGCCACACCGTCTAAAAAAATAAACAGTATGATGCAATAAGTAAACTTTTACAAAAGTTAATTTTAATTAATTTCAAAGAATTAAAATTAATGTGAGAACTTCTAAAGAATTTGCCATTTCTATTTATCTTGAAATTCTTTTTGTATAAATTTAAATTATCATAATTTATACTTACGCTTTACAATATGCAATGTATTTTTTCAAAAAGAGAAGAGGCAGCTCTCCTTCAACTTCAGTTTGTTCCCCAGTTCTTTGAGCATTCATATGGATCCGCATTACATGCTTGGCCATTGTCTTGAAATAACAACAAAATACTTTGAATTAGTGACTTTCAAACAATTTTTTCATGAGAATCTATAAATATTTATAGATCAAATTATAATCAGATGGCCCCTGGGCATTTTTTTTGTCTTCACATGTATTGGGTTAAGTAATCATACTTAATTATCCAAAGTAAGCCTCGAGTTAGCCGCTCATCATTTTAATAATATTGAAATGTTTACTATTAAATTTAAATGTCAAATTAATCGGTTGAGAACTTACAGTGTCACGAGTTTCGCTATGCTCATCCTTGACAATAAAAATCATGTCAAATCTGGACAAAATTGTTGGCATAAAGTCAATATTTTCATCTCCTTTTGTGTCATCCCAGCGACCAAAGATTGAATTGGCTGCAGCCAAAACAGCACATCTAGAATTTAAAGTTGTAGTAATTCCAGCCTTGGCAATTGAAATTGTTTGTTGTTCCATAGCTTCATGAATTGCTACTCTGTCGTCTTCTCTCATTTTGTCAAATTCATCGATACACACAACACCACCATCAGCCAGAACCATGGCTCCTCCCTCCATGATAAAATTACGCTGAAAAATAGAACAAAAAAATTTAATTATCGTTTCTTCATAATCTTCATGTTATTATTATCAATAAGAAACTCATTGACAAGATTAAATAGCTCATTTTGAAATATTACAATACTTACAGTGGCAGGATCTCTGTTCACAGAAGCTGTTAGACCAGCAGCCGATGATCCTTTACCGGACGTATAAATTCCAATAGGAGAAACCTTTTCCACAAATTTAAGTAACTGAGATTTTGCCGTGCCTGGATCACCAAGGAGTAAGACATTGATATCTCCTCTACGATTTAAACCATCAGGAAGACATTTTCTAGAACCTATAAAAATTCAGAATAAGTTCATTTTTCAAATTGAAATATTTTTACATTTTTTGTAAAACAAGAATAAAAATTCCGAGCCATACATTTATTTATTATTGTACATACCTCCAAAGAGAAGACAAGCAATGGCTTTTTTGATATCTTGAACTCCATAAATACTAGGAGCAATAGATCTAGCAATTATGTCACAACAATCTGGTTTGTTAGCCAACTTTCGAAATTCATCTTCCTCTGCCGCTGTATAACTAACATGAGAAGAACGTCCAGATCCATCCATGTCAAGCTCAATTCCCAATACACGAACATATGGAAAGCGAACTCCAACAGTTACTTTATCCTGAGACCTTTTCTACAAAAAAAAAGTATAATAAATTTTAGTAAATAAAATTAAATAAACATTTGACTTTTGGTGGATTAGCGGTTTGTTTTTTACTCAATTTCATAGTATTCATTCATAGCATGTTGTACCTTAAAATTTTGAGTTGCTTTTTTAATGGCATAAATTCCAGTTATTGTGACTCGATTTCCTGGAACAGCCTTTTCGCACAAAAATCTGTCGCAATAGAGTTGAAGATGACGGGGCATTTCTCCAGATGGAACGGATTCAGGTGCTTCTTGCATTTTAAGTACTTGAAAATCAGCACACACACATCTATCAGGCATGATGAAATAAGGGTCAAGAGGACATTTGACATCTCCAACTTGAGTCCCTTGTGCAGAATTACATTTCCGAGGTAAGGCATATCCTTCAAGGCCAGGTTTCACAGGAACATTTGGAATCGTTTGTCGACAGCTCCTACACATTAAGGACATTTGGACAACCTTGGATCGAATTCCAGAGGCTGTCAAGACAATTCCCGAAATTTTAACCAGTTTTGAAATGTTGTCAGACTACAAATTTCAAAAAAAAAACTTTTAAATTAATTCATCTATGACTTGTAATGGCTAAAAATTGTTTTTTAATTTAATAATATTTTAAAAACATAAAATATATATTGTGTACCTTGAGCTCTCGGAGAAGAATTGGATTAGCATCCGTTCTCAACATGATTTGAATGTCTTCAACATTTTCCTCACCCTCAGGTCTGGGGGATGTAATCTCATCAGCAAATTCCTTTGCCACTTCTTCAAACTAAAAATGACAATATTCAATCAAACAATTAATTTAATATTTTAAAATTTTGTACTTTCACAGCAATTTGTTAAGAAAGAAAAGAAGAAAAATTATTTTATACTTACCATTGGTACCATCTCAGTAGGATTTTTGATGAGTTTATCAGCCAAGTATTCATCAAAACTTGACACATCCTCAATATTTACATCCAACCAGTACTGCCCAGTATTGTAATTTCGTTTTAGTTCATCCCTAAAATTATACAAGCAAAATATTACATGTACCAAATTAGGTAGACAAGTAAATTTATGGAAAAAAATAATTTATCTGAATGTAATCCTTTACTTTGGTTTATTCGAAATTAAAAAAAAATGTATAAAATATTAAAATTAATAATGTAAATTACCGGTATTTGTAGCAAAAATTTCCCTCTTGATATTGACGCAAAAATTCTTTAAATTGTTTTTTGGCTTTTTGAGCATCCAAAACTGAGCTCATTCCCTCTTCCAAGTCATCATCTTCTTCTGTTCTTCGACTACCGGATGTATAAACAGCAAGTTGATCAAATCCAGCCATCTAAAAATAAAATAAAAATCGTACTTAAAACCACGCTAGAACCACGCTGTCAATTTACAAAACCAAATTGTATTGAGACTATGAACACTTACGTTGAACAATACAAACTATACTCAAGAATGAATAAATCAAAATAATAAAACAGAAGAAAAATTAGAAAAGTTCCTATTCAGCGGGAAACAGGAGAAACCCTACTACTTGGCGATAAATAGGAAAACCAAGAATCAAGAAATACAACGCAGAGTCGGTGGGAGAAAAAAAATCAAAGAAAATTTGAAGAATAAAGAGATCGCGCCTATGAAAGCCCTCGCAGAGTCATAGGAAAAAATATATGGCAAATGAGACGAAAAATTTGGATGATTATTTTTATTGTAACTTTTAATTTGGTAATTTTGTTTAATATATATTTATCATCTATTCATCATCATTTTACGTTGAATAGCCTTCTCTACTCTTCTTGTCTCAAGTCCTAAACTATTTAACATGTCAGAGAGAACATTAAGATTCTTTTTTGATCCTCCCGATAGAAGAGATGAGTCTAAGGAAAAAAATTATAATTAAATTACTTAAATTAAATTGCTTGTAATTAAATCATGATTAAGTAAATATTGCACCGCGAAAAAAATAAGCACCAGATTGTGTTTCTAGACGCTTTTGAACAGCTGGAAGAGGTGGACTAGTTATTCTAATATGATGTAGAGTTTGTTTATGATTCTCTGGTTTTGAATTAATTTTTCTCTCCACTTCCCGTTCGAATTGATCTTCTACAATTAAATTAAAAACATTACATTTAATTGAGTATTTTTTTTTCAAAAAAAATATTCCATATAAATATTAAAACCTGTAGTTAAATGTCCAGGATTTTCATCATCATCTCCAGGAGACCCTGGATCTTGTTGGTATTTAGTTTTGTCCCTTATGGCAGCCTCTCTCTCTCTTCTCTCTCTGTCAATGGCTCCAACAAAATCTCCGTTACTTCTCATAACTGCCTCTCTTCTGTTGGCTCTGAGACCCTCCTAATAAATTATGAATGAAAGAGATAGAGAGAAAGTAGAGAGAAAGTACATTTAATAGTAACCTAGAGTTATTTTTCCATTTTGTGAAATCCCCTCCTACTTTCACAATAATATATATTATACGATGAATCAAGGTATAATGTTTAATTCATTTTGGTCTTATTTTATGTATAGACTAAATCATTGAATTTAGCTTTTCTTCAAAAAAAAGAAAGACTTACTTTTGCAAACATTCGATTTTGTTCCTCTTGAACTTCTCGTCTCATCCTTTCGTCATAGTCATGAATTCTTCGTTCTAATTTCTCTTCTTCTTCCCTCTCCCTCATGGCTTTCTCCTCTTCATCCCTCTTCTTTTGGATTATTTGTCTTCGAAGTTCTTCCTTATAAATCGCCGTCTTCAAGGCTGGATCTGGGAGTTGATCAGAAGTCTGTGTGTGATTTTCACAAAGACGAAAGAGAAAGAGAAAAAAAGATAGAAAAAAACACGCATAATAATATTACCTATACCTCAAAAGAAAACTTTATCCATAAATCATCAAACTCTTTCTCTCTCTAGTGCTTCCTCCATATTCTATCCATATATCAAAACATTCAATTTATATTGAAAGCCAAGTCAACTATGAAACTTTTTCTTACTTTTTTTCTATATTTATATTAGAAAAAAAATCTTGCAAAAAAAATTGAGCTTTTAATTTCCTCTTTATAATACCTTTCGTCTTATTTTTTTACTTGACATTGAAATGAAATTAGTTTTTTTTGAAAATACATGTAAGTTCAACCACAGGGAGAAAGATTATAACAAATAACGCTTCCGTCCTCTCTATAAACTACACTGAAAATAGATCATGATTTTGTCTATATTAAGTAAAAATACATGTATAGGGAGGAGGAACGGCTGATTCTGACGTAAATAAAAAAAAGAAGAATATTTTTTGGGAGAAAACAAGGGTCATAAAAAATACTAATGGATATAAGATGCACTTTTTTTGTCCTCCTCCTTTTCTACGCAGCATCAAAATGACTTATAGTCAATGACCTAAATATCAGTCTATATATTTTACAAAGTGTTTTTAGTACCTACCTGCCAGGTATATTGTTTTAGGGGTTCATCAATCAATTTATCTAAATCTTGGGATATTTCTGACTGATTTGGCACACTTGACCCTGACCCTTGGCCAGTATTTCCTTGTGTTGAATTACAAGTTGGAGCACCAGTTCCAGTTGTTGATGGTACAAGGTTTGGACGTAATTGTTGTAACTTATTATTGATTCCATTCTTTTCTGACCAACTTTGTTGATTTGGATTACCTTGCCAAGTGTCTAAAAAAAGTAGAGCAAGAGAGTACGCGTAGAATAAAACTTTTAAAATTAATTCCATATAAATTACATTATTTTTCTTTTTTTACTGTTAGTAAGAGGAAGAGGTGGACGAGGTGGTGACATATTAAAGGGCACTGGGTATGTTGGTTGAGATGGATTGAAAAATGGAGGTGGAAAGGCCATAGGGTAAGGTTGCATGGGAGGCATCATGGCCCAAGGACTTGCTGAGACTGGAAGAAGAGGAGGAGGAGGATTCCATGGATTTTGACTAGTCTCAAAGTTTGTACTGTGTTTGCTTGGTTCATTAGATGATGATGAATTCTCTGACATTTTTTGACCTCCCCCCATTGATTGCTGTTGTGCACGTTGAATAGAAGATGAGACAAAAGACTCATCATCTTGCTGTTGTTGTTGACTATTATTTCTTTGACTATCAAATTCTCCATCTGATCTTCCCAGTCTCATTCCTTCATGTGAATGAATATAAAAGGACATAAAATTGATGAGAAAAAGGAAATCTTTGAGATGAATGTGTTTTTTTATTGTAATTTAAAAGAAGATTATTATCATAGATAAATAAAAAAGATAAAAAAAAAATAATAATAGTTTTACCCATCTCAAGTGGAGGAAGATTGGACAGGAGACATTTGGGAGGAATATAAGTTTTTGGCAGGGCATAATTAGCTCCAAGCGGATGATCATTGACATCTTTTTCACGTCTAGTCTCCTCTTCTCTCCGTATTTTAGTCTGTTCAATTTGTTTCTGAAGTTCTTTTCGATAGCCCTCTTTCAATGCTTTGGCTTCATTTATAGTTGATCCTGCTACAGAGAGTATATATATATAGAACATTATGTAATATATTTAATGTGTATCATATAGGATACATTTATTGGAGGAGAAAAAAGTGTAATTTGCCACATTTTTTTCCAGTTACTAATTTCATATACATAGAGAATGAGGTATAAAAGAAATGCGCAGAAGAGAGACATAAAGACAATAAATTTACACGGTCCTGGTGTTCCCATGGATGTCCAGGGTCCATTTCTTCCGCGGCGGAAGTGGCCTTGTGCTGCTTGATTAACTATATCTAGACATTGAATTCCAGCAGGAGGTTGATAAAAAGTTCCATTGGGCTTTTGGGGATAGATGGAAGGCATAGAGCCAGGATTTGGGATTGGACACATCCTTTGTAAGCTTTGAAATTTACCTTCCGCAAAATCCTGTTTTCCCATTCCTCCATGTGCTCTTCTAATTGGAGTGATGGGTCTATTATCTGGATGACCACCAAGTCCAAGTCCACTCCCACTCCCACCACCGCAAAACATTTTCCGTTGAGTATGAACTACTGGAATGGGGTTCTGCATGCCGTAAGGAAAAGATGCCACACAATTATCTCTACAATTGGGTATATTCATTCATATGTACATGGTTTTTTTATTGGTTATCATTCAACAAGAAAAAAAAGGGGAAAAGAATTATTAACTTGAAAATATTTCATAAGGAAAGAAAGTTAATTAAAAAATAAATCAGTCAAATATAAGAGTAGGACAAACCTTGTTGATTTAAAACCAGGTAAACAGGAAATGCTAGGGTCAGAAGCCAAGGACTCGGCAAGTCGATCTTTCATTTCGTCTCGACTGGGTCCATATCGGGGTTTGAGAGCGTCTGGAATGGTTACGAGTGGATTACTCAAGGATCCCATTTCAGCTCCAGTATTGTAAAATTGTCGAGTGGGGACTAGAGAAGAGTAACCTGTCGTATTATTAGTCGACTGGTGAACATCTCCCATCCCTCCTTGATGTGTGTTCTGTTGGTACATTACTGTCATTTGTTGTTGTGGAGACGCCATGTGAGACATGGGCATAATGGAATTTTGAGGCGGTGGCTGGCACACCACCTGCAAAAATTATATTCATTCATTGGATATTTTAGTTTGACAGCTTTTTGAACAGCATATCATTTTTAATACATATATACATACTAGTTTCTAGATTAGAATTTCCAATATACACTTTCACTCTACTTTCTACTCTCTACACTTTCATTCAATTCAAAGTTAATTCAAAGTCCATGTTTTTCTCTATGTAGTGGAAGTCCCTAAAAGAGAGAGAGAGTTGCTGGTGTTCGTTGATGAGATGGTGTGTACATATGTATTGTGGTTGCTTTAATGTGAAGGAAAATCATTAATTCTTCCATGTCAATTTTGGACTCTTCGTACCGCCACCATGCACCTTCCCATGTAACAAGCCTATAATTATACCTTTCTCCTATACAATTCAACCCTCCTCTCTCTCTTTATTTACTTGTAATATTAACTAGAATGGAGAATAAAGGAACAAGTTAATTAAGCATCTTACTAAGGGTAACCAAATAAGCTTATTTTTTATATCTTTTTTTGTGTTAGCAATGTCTATAAATCAATATCAACAAAATTGATAATTATTTTTTGACTACTAGTCTTTACTTTCACTTGCAATTATGTGACATAACTTTTATTAATTATTCAAAATATTCGTAATTATAATCCGTTTTAATTTTTACTTTGAATGGAGTTAAAAAAATTGGATCAAGATTTTTCAAGAGACTATTAATTATGATTAACTGATTTAGAATGAACGATCCGAAACTTATAGTTGTAAGCATAAGAAAAAGAGCTAAAATTACAGTTTTGTTTTATTTAACCACAATCAAACTTAATTTATAATTTTTAGCTGTATGAAGCCCTCGCATTGGTACTGACACCCCTAGCGATTGTTGGAATATGGCTGCTCATGTTTATAGCAGGGACTGCAGCCCCACTTGCAGGAATTCCGATATTTATTTCAATGTACATATTCCTCAAACAAACTGACTCGAGATATTATGTACAAGACTTCATTCCAACTAAAGTTATGACAGTAAGTTGTCTCTTTATTCAATTGTTCAATTAAGATAGAAACTAATATTTGGGCCTCAAATTGGATTTAAAACTTTCCCATCAGTTAATTTAATACGCATAATTAAACTACAAAAGATTTTAATTTGTTATTTAATTTCTAGATACGCCTTGGTGTCATTGCCTTAATATTTGGAGTTACAGCCACAATTTTTAATCCAATTTATTTTATACTAAATTTTAATCTAGTCTCTAAAATAGTTCCTGGAATGCAATTAGTCACCACAATTAGATCCTATTTGGGGCTTTTCTTTCTATTGGCAATTTTACGATCAAGTGAATATGTCCTGGTCATTGTTAGTCGAATTTTTACTTATGGATTTCAAATGGCTTTTGCAATTTAAAAATAAAACCTCAATTAAAATTAAAATATCCTTATAGTTACCATTATCATCCATGTCAAAAATTTGTTTGTCAAATAAACAATCTCTGTACAATTTTGATCTGTCCAAATAAAAAATGAAGCGTCTATTACACAATCTATATAAACCACAAAATTTAGTGTTAAATTATTGACATACTGTAATCCCACTCTTGATAAGATAATCCTCCTCTTTTTTTAATTAAAAAGGCTCAAAATTACCCCTCACAGTAGTTAATTTTAATTATAATAGTAATAGTAGTAGTAGATCACACAACATAATAAGAAAATGGACTCTGATGTAGATACTTCAGTACACCGTACAGTGAGTGTTGTATATTTTGATTAAATTAAATAAAATTTAATAAAAAGTTATTTTGGTTTATATTAAAAAATTATTTATAATTGAATTCTCTTTTGCAAAACAGATTCTATGCGAGTTGGGAGCCTTGATAGTGACACCCATTCTTGTCACCCTGGCTTGGATTGTTTTTATTCTCATGAAGACAGACTTTTCTTCCATGGGCATGACGTTGACAACAGTGGCTGTGAGTGTGCTTCGAGCTGAATTCACAAACTCGCCTCAAACTTCTACCAAGGCCTTGACGGTATGTACATTACTCGTACATGCATAGTACAATCCCCAAGTACATAAAACTGTGATGCAATTCCCTCGACTCATCATAATAATCCCATCACTTATGACCTTTCAGCCTAATTCATATTTAACTTAATTATCTTTTTTTTTTACTTTTTCTTTACTCAAGAGAAAGAAACTATAAACTATATAGATATTTTCATCATCATACTTTTTACTTTCTCTTTTATTATGAGAACTGTGTGACATTTATATTCATTTTTGATTTAAAAACTTTTTTTTTTCATTTCTTAAAAAGTTGATGAAACTATTATGTACTTTCACTCTACAGATTGTGTGTTACAAAATGTGTCAAAAAAATTATTATTTATTGAAACTGAAATTTCAATTTATTTTCCCAGTATTTTCTATTCTAAAAAAACAATTAATTAATTTTTATTTTGTATTCTATTCAACTCAATAGATTCGTTTCGTCATCGCATCAAGTCTAACGACCGTAGCAGCTCAAATTTGTGGAGTGGATTCTCTATTGTTAGACGGGCCATCAAATCCTTTTGGAAAGAGAACGAGTCCAACGAGTGGATGGAATTTTTGGTCAAGTAGAAAACCCGTGACTAGTCATTATGAACCCATGATTATTTGTTATTTTGGAATTCTTGGAATCATCTCAACCATAAGAAGCTTTGACTATTTACTTGGTCTCATGTCTAGACTTGATTTCAAATCTGTGAGTAACTACATTAAGTCTTCATCACAAATTCAAGGAGGAGAAAGCAGTCATAGAAATTCAACCAATTAAATTTAATTTATCAACAAAAAAAACAACATAATATTCTTTTCAATTATATGTCATTTATCTTTTCTCTCTATTCTGATTCTGAACTCTTGATTTCTCTGTATATGAAATGTCAATGCTTTTAATATGAAAAATTATGGAAATAAAATTCAAGTAACAATAAAAGAAAATGAAATGGAATAATCATAAACAAGAAGAAGAGGAGGAGGAAAAAGAGAAAGTAGTGACTTTGATTGTGATTGCATGGAAATTGGATACGTCAACGAAATACTTAGAAAAATAAAAGTGCTTGAGCGTCTGTTGGAGAGATCTCTTTTGTGTTATACCCCCTCGTGAATTACCTAATCTCACAATTTTACAACTTCAACTTTACACAAATATAACAACAACAAGTAAGAGGACGAAAAAAGGATGGAGGGGGGAAGAAAAGTAAAGTGAGACGTGAGCGGGTGTTATTATATGTAGTAGCTGAGAGAGAGAGAGAGAGAGAGAGAGATGTAATATGGGAATTCATCTAAATTCAAAATTCATCACAGCACTTCAACATGAGCACACCTGGGCTGAGGGGAGTCATCTCTAGGAGATAAATATACATAAGAAAATAGAAAAGAAAAGTACGAGGTAAACATATGAGAATTACCTACACTGAAAGTGAGACATGAGCAAGATGAGAATGAGGGTACATATTATATTACACTAAAAAACTGTATAGTCTTGTAAGAGAGAGAGAGAGAGCTAGAGGATGGCAGGTAGTAGAGTGAACAATTTCATTTTACGCATGAAGAATTGAGGTAAAGTTAGTCTTAGATTGGATTGTGCATATTATAATGATTTTCTCATCTCCCCACTTTACTACATTTACACTAAAAAAGAAGAAAAAGAGGGGGGGAAATTGGAGCGAAAAAGATACACCTTTTCATAAAATACAAGGATATCACAGAAAGTGTGAGACAGACAGACACCAAAAAATTGGAGTAAAAAAAAGGAGGGGACCTACTCTTGATAAAACTCCTCACACAATTTCTTGTACATGTTTTTCTCAGTCTCACACGCAAAAAAAAGTCTTACTCCTCCACTTTTCCTCTCGTTCTACCTTAAACTTCTTGTTCTTGTTCCTTTCCGCCTCTTTCTTTCCTAGACCTGAATCCCATTAGGAAACTAGAGAATTATTATAGTTGGCAGAGATGAAATTCGTATTTTAAATTCACTGGCATATAGCAATACAAGTCCAAGTAGGTGAAAGAAAGGAAGAGCAGGAGACTGGAAGCCAAGGACGAAAATTTTACTTGATTTTCTCTCTCTCTCGTTTACAGTACAGATAGCCATGAATAGGAACAGTGGCTAGAGTGTATAGACAGGTAAAGGTAGAATAAATAAGTTGAGAGAGGAGAAAGAGATTATAATAATACGAGAGACAGAGAAGGGAAGGATTGTGATCCGCTTATTTCCGCTCAAGTATCCCCCCCCCGTACAAAATGTATTCCATGAATCCTGTGCATCTTTTGTATTATATGTATAGGGACAGTGAGAAAGCTGAAAGGTAATGGCTAATACCTAAAACTTAATGCTAAAGCTAAACCCCCTTCCTAGCCTTCCTTTATGTATAAAATGTAATATTATAGTTGAAAGTGTTTGAGATGCAGCAGCTTGAATATTGTCAAGTTTGAGGAGACATTTTCTATAGATGTGATCCTTATGCTTAATGCTTAGGCATGTGTTTACATAGTGGAAAGAACAAGACCAGATTTTCTTTCTCTTCTTTTCTCTTGTACAGATTCCTTTTCTTGTACAAGGAAAAACTATAGAGTATCATTAGCAAAAGAAGAATGACAGAGAGAGAGAGAGAGAGAGAAAGTAATAAGAGAATATGCAGTCATAATAAGGGCTATAGGCTATGATGACCGACTGTCTCAGATTTATACAAAAAGGAACGGTGTGATGACGACATGGAAGACGAAAATTACTTTTTAGCCTAAGCCTCCTCTTTAGGCCACAACATTATATTCTTATATAAACTTATTCTCTCTCTCTCTCTCTTCCTCTTGCTCTTACTCTCATTGTACAAAGACTGACAAAGAACAAGGAGCTTATTACATTTTCCATTTCCATTTACATGCACAACAGGGAGAAAGCAGAGCTACAGTTTTTATCTGTGGAATCTCAAAGTGTACTACAAGCTTATGAATTTATTTTTCTTTATAATATATCTTGAAAATGAAAATAAAAACTTTCTCTCTCCTCCTTCTCTTGACTCTTAATCAGCCCTCTCTCCCTCTTTCTCTTGTACAGAGTGAAATTTAGTAATAAATGCAATTTCTAAGCATGCACACAGCATGGAGTATGGAGTATGTAGTCGTATGGATATATCATAAAAAATCTTATGGAGTAAGAAGGCGGCTTTATATTTTTATAAATGGAATGAGAAGGGCTCCACGGCTAAAATTCTATGAACAATTCAACCCCCTCCCCCCATTTTTTTGGGTAGGAACCAGTCTCCACAGTTTTAGAAAGAGAAAAGAAAATTGTGGTAGAAAATGAGCCAAGGAGAAAAAAAGGAGAGAAAGTTTTCCATGTAGATTCTCTCTCTCTCTCTCAACTTTACATTGTATACTTTCTTTTCCATTGTGCCCAATGGACGACCACTGTCATCTAACCTCAAAACAAACTTTCTCCAATTCCACGTTGTCGAGAGAGGAGGGGGGTGAAGGTAAAAGAAAAGAATTTTATTTTACACGGAATTTGCGTGTAGGTGTAGACTGTCAAGTCCCGTGAATAAGTTATGAGTCATCGTGTCATTTCTCACATACATTTTGTACGTCCGTATAATAAACTATGTACATGCATACATGAGGCACATTGTTTAAAAAAACAGGTTAAAATTGTTTTCCATAAAAATGGATATGAAGTATATGCAAATACTTTGCGCTTGAGTAGGCCAAAAAAGTGATTCTATCATCACCACCATGTTGTTGACAAATACGTATACACCTACTCTAGAAAATGTGACACTTGAGAACTATTTTTGAGGACGTGATGACATGACACAGTCCATGATCATGATTTTGATTACATAATTATTATTTAAATTGTCCATTCCTCTCTACTTTCAATGACCATGAGCATGAGCTCAATGCTCCTATAAAGTTAAATGATAAAGTCTTAGTTAGTCTACATCTCTCAAGATTATATTTTTGTATCAGGCTTAATACACAGAGAAAATGTGTACTTATGTATTATTAACTACATGTACACACAGAAAAAAATGTTGGAATTTTACATTTAAACCACAAAAACAAAGTGAGTTCCTACTAACGACCCTTTTTATTAGCCAAGTTTGACGATTAGCTCTATTTTAAGCATGATTTCACCTGCCCTTTATTTCTATTGGCAGAAAGTCATTTTGTTTTTTTTTGTACAGATGACTTTAAGGAACTTATGCCAATGTGACATTAACACGATTAAACTTGACTGGCTGTAAAAAAAGAGGAAGTCATGATGCCCTTTTTCCCATGATAGTTGTATGGAAGTTCCACATAAAGAGTGTAAAAATCTGTAGATATTTTGTAGAGAAGAAAAAAAAATTAGATTACATGTATTTTGTTTCCTATCCATAATGTATGATATGGGTAAACTATAGGATGGCGGGTAACATGAAGGACTGTGTAAGTGGAAGTGACATTATATAGACCAGGGAACTGGCGACTGTCCAGATAACCATCAGATCGTGTAAGGAATCTGAGAGCTGAAGAAATTCTCACGCTTTCCTGTCATTCCTCTTGTCATGAGCCCTATCAAGTGCGTTGGTGGCGTCCTTACATATGTACCCCGTTGTCCCCCATGCCTTACTTTTTTTCTGTTTAATGTCACCAATCACACGCTCTCTCTTTTGTTTCCCTCATACCTTTTTTTTATTCTCTCTGACTACCACACCGAACTGGGAGACCGAAGCTAGAGACAAGGAGGTTACTTTAGTTACATGAACATGGGTAGATGAGATCAATTTCCCTCTCTTTTTGCCAAGACAAAAGAAAAATTGAAATTATTTTTTGAGACTTTAATACTCTTCCCCATTCTTTTTTTTATAAGTATCATAAGTCTACATCAGAGAATATTATTTAGAGTGAAGGAGAAGGACAGACAAGTTTTAGAAAGAGAGAGAGACAGAGAAAAATTTATGGATACATAAAAAAGTCTTCATGATTCACAAATTGAGCAAATATTAAAATTTTGTGGCATGTTTTTTGACTAAATTGTAACAAATTGGTCCCTCTCTCTCTCTCTATAAAAAGAGCCCGCATGTTTTCCTTTGACTCTTGAATATTCTACGTGATATATAACTCACTAGGTAAATATATAGTGAACGTTATAACAATACTGGAAAAAAACAACTGTCACCATGTTTGTGGTGGTGGTACGAGTAGTCCATATAAAAAGAGAAGAAAGAGTTTATATATAGAGAGAGTAGATTAAAGTTCTATAAAAGAGAGAAAAGAGAGATGGGGATATAAACTCTGTGAAATTTAATTTAATTGAAGGGACAAGTTGGCTAATATTTATGTCAACAATGAATGGGATAAAAGGAAAGAAAAAAGACTCGTGATGCCATCCACCATGTAATGGAATGAAGATGGAAATAGAAGGACGAGGGGGATGGAAGACAGAGGAAGAAACATGGAGACAGATTAGCTCCAGCTCACTTCTCTCTCTCTTCACTATCAATAAGTAAAAGCCATTGAATGGAACTGAGGAGAAAGGAATAGACAGAGTGAGAGTGAGGATACACAATATGTAGCTCAAGTGTAAAAGAGTACAAAGATTATACACATGAGATAAATCCCCGTGTTTTCTCCCTTCCAGCTTTCACTTATACTTTACACTCTCCCTATTTACTTTACACACTAGGCAAACACTATGTACAGATTCTAAACTCAAATTCGTGTGTGGTGTGTATGTGTGGATTTGTAAAGGTAACTTTTAGCGTCAGTGGCACAAGTGAAAAAAAAGAAAGCAAAGTAAAAGTCATCCTCATCGTCAATCAAAAGGGATTGGAATTTTCTCGTCATGTGATGTAACTAGTCTGAATTTTATATGTACAATATATATAGAAAAAAAACGCCATGGAAAAAAAAGAGGAGGAGGGAATATGATGGCTTTCTTTGGTATTTTCTCTCTTCCTCTTTTTCATCTCTCAAATGCCTTTTTAACGGGTGAAATACCGGGGATAGAGATTATTTCAGTTTGTGGGATGGAATGGAATGGACGAAAGATAAAATTTGTGTGTAGAAAGATATTCTCACTGTACAATGTACATATCTCTTTGGTGTACATTGTAAGAGAGAGAACTTTCACTTCACATGAAAATTTATAACATGGAACAATTTTTAGACGACTATAACTAAAAGTAGAATCATAATGATATCGTTGAATGGAAAATTCGTCACATGGAAATCCCCGTATCATATTCTCTCTCTCGCTCTCTCTCTCTCTCTCTCTCTCTACATTGACTAAAGAGACTTGACTAAAAACCCAGTTTGCTTTTTATCTTCAACAGAATTGCAATGCATGGATAAAATTTTGTGATTTTATTCTCTATTATGTAAATAATGTAGAGTGGCCATGCATGTGACTAGTCGTGCATAATTTATAGATAGTCGACCATTCATAGAGCAAGTTAGAAGAGAGCTTCTTGGAAATTTTATTCTTCAGCCTGTGTACTTTATACTCCCTCCCTAGTTTTTTTTGATGCAGTTTACTCTACTCTAAAGTCTACATTATTAAAAAATATATTTTTTGAGAGTTAAAATAACAAATGAAAATCTTCTTCTACCTGTACACTATACAATTTATATGAAGAGAAAGTACAAGTAAATTTTTGTACTTACCTTTGGGTGATTCATCATGGAAGGAGAAGCCATTGAATTTGGATTGGACTGATGATGGCCACCATGAATGACGTTGGTTGTTTGTGTATTGACTCCAGTCTGAGGTTGAGGAAAGTGTGAATGAGGAGAGTTGTCACCAGCAAAAGAATTTATTACTGTCACTGGACCAACACCCGAAGGAGATGGAGATGAACCATTATTTTGATTGTGTAAGTGAAAGGAAGGCCTTGTCATTTGTCCACGATCACCCATCCCACCATTTCCAATGTAAGGTGACGGCTGGGGACTAGAATTTTGAGTAAAATTTCCTCTCAAAGATCCACCCCCAGATGGGGAATGGATGTGAGGATGAGGAAATTGAGATTGTTGATTGAGATTCTTCCCATCCATTCCATGACCCACTTTCTTAAATCAAAATTCAACATGATTTATTGTTTTAAATTTTTTTTTCATTTTCTCTTTTCTCCTTCATCAAATTACTCTTATATATACTTACCTCCATATTGTAGTGACTACCTATACTCATTTGGGGGGTCATCATGGGATTCATATTCATTCTCATATTTTTAACTCAAAATTCAAATCTTTGATCTTTTTCGAAAGAGAGAGAGAGAGAGAGAGAAATGCAAAAATAAATAAAAAAAAAATGAAGGTGGATGAAGAATCAATATTATTTGGGTTTAGTACAGATAGTCAATTGCAAAATAAATTGAGAATAATATTTAAAATTCTTTTCTTTAGTTAGTTATTCAAATAATAATATAAAATGTCAAAAAAATAATTAAAGTTTTGCAATTAAAATTGTAGCTATTTTTGTATCAATATAAGTTATAATTTTTATTTTGAAAAATATTTTGATTGACCTCAATAAAAAAAATAATAGAAACAAATTCTTTTTTTATTTTTCAACAAATTACATTTTGTAATTGTCGTAGAAACGACAAAGGTAACTTTTTAAAAGACTTGTAATAAAAAAAGATGACTAAAGACATTTTCCATTTCTAAAGCCAAATACAAAAAACATGGTCGCACGACTAAAGAGTCGTAATAATAGAATAAAATAGAAATTACAATTAAAACGAATGGAGTATTATATAAGAGATTGTACAAGAATGTACAAATGTACAACTCTATTTTTCTCTCTCTCTTGTGTGTGACAACAACTAAAAACCTAAAACTACCTGCCATAAACTTTCTTATCATCATTCACCATCTCTCTGTATAACTTATGCTGCCATGTTTAATTCCAACTGAAAATAAAATTTCTGTCTCTCTCTCTCTTTACAAATAAAATAAATCGCAGTCATTTCCGATTACATTTTATGACTCCTTTTATCACCTTTATGAACAATTATGTGGAACAAACATACAATTTATTAACGACTTGTTTCACTTCTTTTTATTCATATCAACGGGAGACATGAAGAAAGCAAAAAAAGAGAGGGAGAAATATCAAAAAAATGACATTTTTACAACAGTATAAAGTTTAGTATTAATAGTTTGACTCTGTCTCTCTCTCTCTGTTTTTTTGTGTAAAAAATTTATCTTTATATTCTTCAAACTTCCTTTCTTCCTTGCCTTGTAAGTACAATGTACATACAAAAGTACAAGGGGGGAGGGATAGCCCGTGTAATATTTTTGTCATTGCATTTTTTGCTCCCATTAAAAAATAGTTGAGACTTTTTTTCTTTAGAGACTGAACTTGGCATTGAGTGGAGAATATTTTCTCTCTCTCAATTTCCTTTTCTCATTGCAATACCAAGAAAGATATTGGATGGTTAAACACTAAAGAACTGCATTCCTCGCTTTACTTCCTGACAACTAAAATCCGGTACAGCTGTACTACACATACATACGGAGAGAGAGAGAGAGTGAAGGAGGAGTAGAAACAGAAAGTGCAAAAAAAAGTGAAAAACTTTTTCTAAATTCCTTCCGCTCCCCCCGTCTCCATTTTCAACAGATTCCCTCACAAGATACATGACAATCTCATGCGGAGTTTAAAAATCCTAAATCTTTTTTTTGCTTCTCTTTTCATCCCTTAAGTACGAATATAATGTTGTAAAAAAATTATATTCCTTTCAGACGTTTTTTTCTAAGAGTATAAAAGTAAGAGACAAAACGAATTTTTTTAACAGTTTGTGCTCTAAAGTACATGTTCTTATGTAGTAAATGCACAATCTTCTTATTAGAGAGAGAGAGAGAAAAAAAGATTAATAAATCAAATATAATTTAAATTTATTCCCTTGATAATTATCTCTTTTTCCTTTTTATATGTAAATTTTTAAAAAATGGTAGGTGGTAGAAATTGTGCAGTCTATCTGTACAAATTTTTGTAATTTAGTTTTAGTTAACAAGAAAAGACGACGGGAAAAGATGGTTCCAGTCACGTCAGAATTGAGAATGAGAATTTGACCTAAAATTACCTCGAATTGGAGGAGAGTTTTTTGAAGATTGACGAAAGAATTCAAAAGATAACGGACATTCACCCCTATGAGGAAGAGTCGTCTTTTTTGTATCTGTAGAGAGAGAGAGATACTCGTACAATTTTGATGACCTTGTTGTCAGTTAAAATGTGTTGTGTATTTTAAACCATTTTATATATTTATTTTAACATTTCCTCTCATTTTATACATTGAACGGATCATGATCCTACCATGAAGATCTCTCTCTCTCTCTCTCATTGTACAGATACAAAGTTAATGCCAGTATTTTTATAGCAATTTACTCTGTTATTTTTCAGTCTCTCTCTCTCTCTTTCTTGTATACAAGAGAATTTTATATATAGAAGAACGAGTCGAATCAATAGAGATTTGACACCTTGACGCCCCCTCCTTCTCTCTCTCTCTCCCTTGTGATTTTGAGAAACAAGGGAGAGAGAGAGAATGTATGTTGGAGATTGTAAGTTGGAATTTTTTACGTGGGGAAGGATGATAAAGTTTTTTTTCGCAACTTTTCATCTTGCCTTTCTGTTTCTTTTTTTCTTCTCTAATGTTTAGTTCCGTGTGTAGGATTTTTTGGGAGGAAGATGAAAAAAAAGGGAAAACCATTGACGAGATTCTTGTACAGTACATGCATGTCTATATGTACATAAACATAGAGTACAGGGATAGATAGGACCAGTGGCACCAAGACATCAGTTAAACTGAAGGTAGATTAGTGTGATGAGAAAAGCAAATAAATATTAAAGGACGGGGCATGTAGGAAATGGGAAACATTTATCCTTAGCCGCTATACCTCCACCACCACCAAAGAGAAAAAGTCATGGATGTACATATACAACCATTTTATTTTCTTCAATCTTATTCCTATTTTACTTCACACAAGACTCCTGTACAGTCTACAGTCAGATAGTACGTGCCTTGGAGGAAAAGGCATAGTCTGTACAGTACTGAGAGAAGATTCACTCACAGATTTCGCTATTTATATACTCAAAGTGCATGGAAGTGCAAAAAAAAGTAGGAAAAAAACTGACTACGTTTTCTCTCTCTCTCTTTCTTCCAGAAATTTCAGTCCTTATGCCGATGCCGTTTATGTAGCTTAACAGTGGGCTCTCTCTCACATCATCAACAAGAAATAAAATATGTTGAGCTTTCAGTACACAAGGCAAAGACTAAGCCTTGGCTTATTCATGGCTAACACATCATCAGTTTTTTTCTTTTTCTTGGGTTCATCTAACCAACTCTCTCTCTCTCTCAATTTGTATTACTTCCTACCTTTTTTGTATATTATACAGATAAAAGAAGGGAAGAGGAGGAGGAGAGGAAGTAAATTTTATCCATGTCTCAATCTGTAAATTCTTTGAAGAGAGAGAGAGAGAGAGAGAGAGAGAAGATATATAAATAATTTAAAATTAAAAGATTCTTTTTGACTCCATTTTTTGGAGGATTTGAATTTAATGACATTTTTATATAATAAATGAACTACTCTCATAAAAAAGGTAAGGCGGAAGTCAAAAAAAAGTGTATTGGACTTTAGTGAGAAAGTTTTATTCATTAAAAAAAATTCTTCCGCTTGATTCCCATTTTCATCCCTCATCCCATTTTCTACTGTACATTAACTGTCTTTTTTTAAAAATATTTTACCAGATGCTAGTCTCTGACATGGATCATCTGGATGAGGAAAATGACTTTTGAGATCTGGATCTGGATCTGGATTATTTTTTGATATGTATTTTTTTTATTTTATATTCTTTTACTACATTCTGACACACTTTCCTGTACTTGTACAGCTTACTCACATGCATAAACATGAAGATGAAACAAATTGTTTGGTTTAAATGTCAACGTCTCATCCAATTCACAAATATAAAGTCAAAATTCTGAGAAACCAACCAAGATTTAAAGAAGTCGACGAGATTTAAAGAGTAAAATAAATGAGACTCAAGTAGAGACCCAAATTTTATAGACAAATATTGTTTTGACTCTATATAAGGAAAACCGGAGAGTAAAAGGAGATGAGGGGGAGGAGGGGGGAGGCTTTATGAGGACTGAATTGAAGTGAGGGAGGACAGAAATTGTAAGCCAAAGGAAACAGGCGGAGGATGGATGATGACGAAGAGTTGGAAGATTTTGGATTCTGAGGATTTTAGAAAAGGAATAAGTGAGTGAGATGGAGAGAGGGAGAGTTTTTCTGTAAAAGGGAAAATGCCAATAGGAATTGTGGGCGCAGACTCGACATTTGGGAAAATGTAGAGCCAAAATAAAGGGGGGAAAAAGGGAATATCATGGAAGTGGAAAGGGAAAAACGACACGGTAGCCCTTTATAATAATTCACAAGTTGAAGAAAGCACACCAAACGAGAAAGGTTCAGTCAGTTTGCGAAGCGTCGGGGTTTCGCATTCGCACACTTTTCCACCTTCCACATTTCATAGTATTATATTTATTCTCAACAAAACACACATAAAAAGTCACTCAGCACCCTCCCAGTCAACAGTTACCATCATAGACAATATACGCTACAGTACAGTATACCCTACAAAAAAGGTTGAGCAAACAATAAATTTCATTTGCTCTCCCTCTCCATCTCCATGTGTAATGCATGTGTCTAGAAAAGAGTGCGAAAAAAAGTGTGTGTGTACTTAAAAAATTGAACGCTGGATTGTTCTAATATTCAAACTCCTCTAGTGATAGTAGTGCCTAGGTCTTGTCCCCACAAAAAATATTTGTGAAAAAGAATAATATTCTTTTTTTTTCGTGTCAATTTAAAAAAATAAAGTACAATAAATTGTACTTTATAAAGATAGAGAGACCCTTGTCTTCTTGTGGGAATATAGGGCTAAAAAAGAGAGATATTTTTTTTTGTGTGTTATTTCAAACCAAACAGTTAAATCCCTGTGATCCATTGGGGTATTTGCCTTAGAGTCTTGAAATCTGTCTATTTCTCTTTCTGTACAGAGAAAAAGGAGAAGGAAGGAAGAAGAAGAGAGTGTCTCCATCGACTCCATCTCACATCTCAATCTTTTTAGCATGAGATCAGTATGGACTGTATGTAAATCCATTTTGAGACAGACTCTCTACACAAGCTAAAGTCGGCTAAGGGGCAAGAAAAATTGGGGAGAGGACGAAACAAGTAAAAGAATTTTTACTGGTGTCAAACCAGTATAAAAGCTCTCTCAAAGACCCTTTGTGTCTCCGTCTCTCTCCATAAAAAAAGGAAAAGAAGAAGTGGGACGGTCTGTTCGATCAGTCAGTGTAGTGTGAGAGTGACTCAGTTTGTCTCTGGGATTTTGGATTTTCTTCTTTTTTCTCTTCTATTTCCTCTCTGCCTTTGGTGCAAATTCCTTCCTCAGTTACATTTAGAGAGAGAAAGAGAGTGTGCACACACAAAAAAAAATAAAGAAAGAGCAATAAATCCTGGCAGTCAATATGTGACATGCTTAAACTTACAATAGTTTATTAGCTCAAGCCCAATCCAAACGATAAACTGTAGAAAATAGAAAAAAAACAAGTATTTCTCTATCTACTACTACACTACATGTACATGCATACATGTACAAAAGGAAATAAACAAGGTTCAAATTGTTGTCCAATGGGAGACAAAGGGAGTCAATCAGTCGAGTAAATTGTCATCTGTGTGTGTCTCACTCTGTGTGGATTTTTTTCCCTGTATATTTTTGTCAAGAGAGAAAAAAAAGGGCCAGAAGATTTATATATATATATATATATGTACAGATGATTCACATTGGACATGATGAAATTCACCACAATTTAATTTTTTCATGTCAAAACAGTTGAGAATTGAGAGTATCATGGGCTGGCCTATGGAATCATGATGATTGTCATCAGTTGTGGCATGTACACAGTCACCCTTTCTGTTATAAACTATGAAGACGTGAGTTAGAGAGACCAAGACCAAGACGTGATCATCATCTTCTTCTTTCTCTCAATGAAAAACTTTTTTTTTCGATTCTCTCTCTCTCTCTCATTTTCTTCCATTTCCGAAATTTCTGGTCCCAAAAAAATTCTTTTTTTTTTGATGTCATCACGAAATGTGAAACAATGAAACGAAATATTTGGTGCTACAAAAAACTGAGACCCGTGACCTGTGATGAAGATAATTAATATCCAAAAATATATCTGTATAAAATCCTTACAAATAAAATTAAAATGTGATGAAGATGAACATACATGTACTTTATTGTGAGATTTTTATTTAAATGTGTTGAGAAAAAAAAATGAAAAATTTATGACAAAAATGGCCTCTAAGTTTACAAAAAACCTTTAATAAATATTTATTTGACTTTCTCTCTAATAAAATAAATGGTGGGTAGTGTCACAATAAAAAATTAATAAATTAAAATGTCAGGCCATTGTTGTTGTCAAGTGCACAAAAAAGAAGACGGAAGACGCCAGCCGGGAGGGGTTAGTACAGTTTGGGATAATAATAATTACTGTTTGAATTGCAAGTCAATTTGTCACAATGGAAAAAGTCTCTCTTGTTGGTGAAGTTGGAGTCAAGTGACGCTCATCAAAATTCAGAGGCCATATTTACATAAAGAGACGAAAAAAAACTAAACATTTTATTAGTTGCGACACTCACACTCGACACTTATTTATGTGTCCTTGATGCTTCTCATCATTAGTTTAAATATTTGGTGTGTGTTCCTCCTCAAGTACCCCAAGTGAAAGAGAGCCAGATCACGAGTTGTACTACAAAGAGTCTGTTGGTATCATGTGTGTGTGTACTGTACAGAGTGATGGATAAATTATTTTTAACAAAACTTTTTATTTATTTTATCCCTCTTCACTCTCACAATTTCCGTATGACGTGTCTAAATATTTATTATACATTATAAAAAAATATATTCTTCTTTTGTTTCCCATTTCCTCCCAAAAAAATTTAAATTTTAAATCCATACCTTTTCTTTCTTTTCAAAAAAAAGGAGAAGAAAAAAAAAAAACACTATTAAAAATTAGAATACAAGATCATTGAAAAGAAGAAGAGAAATTTGAATAGAATTTCTCAGATAAGGGAAATTATACTATCATAATAAGTGACTACACTAACACTATAATATACTTTATATATATTATAGTAACAAAGATAAGAAAAAAAGAGACGAGCATATGGAAATTTCAAGAGGAAGACTAAGGTCTAAGTGAGAGATGAAGTGGATCAAGATTTCCTTTTAAGGGCAAGCAGGCTTTTTCTTTTGTCTCTACAGTCTCTCTCTCTCTCTCTCTAGCCCTTTCTTTTCTTTACTGAAAATACGACTGAAAAACTTTGAAGGGAGAGAGTAAACTGAAAGAGAGGGAGGATAAAAAAAGTGTAAGATCTAAAAATGGATGTTGAAGAGGATGAAGATACCAACGCTAACTTCCAGCTCCAGCCATTCCCGGGTTTTGCCCCTATTGCCATTCGATGTCTACCACAAACTCATCGTCTTAGATACATCTGTCTCCGCATGATTACCAATCCATATCCTTCTCATACAAATTAACTTATTTTCTTCTTTTTATAATTAGTTAATTACATCAAAATTTATATATTTTAGCCTAGTCTAGTACATTGCTAATTTTTTGCTATCCGCTTCAATGCTCCAATTAACAACACACAACATACGGGTACTATTTTTTTCTTGCTTTTTCATTTTCATTCAAAGAACTTTCTTGTTTCTAAATTAGAAGGGCATGGCTAGAAAATTACAATGTAATGGAAAGCAAGGGCAAACAAAAAAACACAAGAAATAACTCACTGGGTCTCTCCACGTGCAATTTTTGTACAGTGTAATCTTTGTATTTTAAAAAACTCTAATTTGACAAAATGGAAAAGATAAACCTAAGAAAAAATTGGGTATCTTCAATTCATAGTTTTTTTTTCTTCAAAAATATCTTTTCAATTTTTCATCAATGGAAATATCTGTACAATTTCTTTTTTTTTGTTTAGACTTTAGACACAAAAAAAAGAAAGGGAAGAAAGAGGAGGAGAAAGAAAAGAAAGAGAATAGAGAAAACTCAACTGTGATGCGTACCCCTGTTTATTGAATATTGGTTTATTTTCTATTTTCATTTGGTTGTGAGTGAAAATACAAGCTTGTCATATTTTTCCACACAATTCTTTTTTTACCATCACAGAAAATATATACAAATTACACATATACAAAGTAAGAGCGAGAGAGAGAGTGAAAGGGAGGAGGGGGGATTATTTGTTGGTGAGTTGGTTTCTATTTTCTTTTCTTCTATTTTACTTGGTTTTTTTCTATTATTTGCACTTGTATTTGGGTTTGAAGGGTAAAAAAAGGAGAGGGGGGAAGTGGAGAGTTTGGAGAAAAAGTGGAGATTGTGTATTGTGTGTGTGTGTGTGTGTTACATAACTTATAAACTATGAAGCACACTGTACAACTATACAAAGCTGAGATAAAAGCATGAGCTTTCATGCCATTTCGTAATATACAATATAATGTGAGACCCATAGAATTGTACTGTGTGTGGGCTATACAAACCAAAAGGACTGCTATCGATCGTTCTTTTGACTATATAATGCATGTACACATTTCACTCCCCCCTCCTCCTCCCTCCTCTTTACATACATCTAACCCTTAATGTTTTGGGGTCTCAAATTTTCTTTGGAAGTTGAATGCAGTCTCATTTTTGACTCTGGACTTTCTCTTGGTTGTCCACCAGGAGAACCACAAGAGAAACACCAAAATGTCTAATAGGGAGGACAACCAGCAAAACCCAAAAGAAACACCCAACACAATCTACAGACACTATAAAACACATGAAACATAAAATAACATTGAGACAGTGGCAGTTGCAGTGGCAACTTTTCTTTTCCTTTGAGTCATCACACACACCGTCTCCCTCTCTCTCTCTTGTAATTTGATCAAAGGAGCGTCACTTGAAACACAAACCTACACTTACATAAGAAAGACACACAAACTACAAGTCTCATTGGGGAAACCCACAAAGTACACGAGGCAAAAAAAGAGCCAACACTATAGACTACAGACTAACACCAAAAAGAGTATTATGTCGCCATATAATATTACCATTTTTTTAGTACATGATTTAATTTTGATATAGAATTATTGATAATACACACACATGTACATACATATGTAGGTCGTGGCTACATTATTAAAGAGTTTTCATCAAGGAGAAAGTAAGGGGAAAGGAAAATGGAAAAATTAAACAAAAAAAAATCTTTTCTCCTTAGTTTACTTAACAAAAGGGTTTTGATAGTCCATGTAAACTGGGATTTTCTCTCGTGTGGACTTTATTTAATTGATTAATAAGTTACGAGGAAGAATTTAATTGTAGAAAAAGTAAATGAGAAAAGGAGAAATTGGGGGTATAAAATAAAGTCTTTACTTTCTCCACACAATTTCACTTTTCAATTATCTCCTGTACAGATGGAACAATGAGTTTTAATAACTGTGTCTTGTGTTTTTTGTCTTTGTACAGTGTACAGTGTTTGTACAGATATTTACTCTTTGTACATATGCAATGTACATTGTACTTGTTCAGATATTATTCTCTCTGTCGCTTAGCACTCGAATGAGTCTGGGGAGTTGTTCTTCTTCCTTTGTCTGTGTGCACTTGTTATTACCTTCATATATAAAAAAAGGAAAGAGAAAATCGGCAAGATGTGTTTTCTTGTGTAGAACATTGCACAATTTTTTTTTGTTTCTTTTTCTCAAAGAGACAAACATATTTGTTTCCGTCAGGGCAACCAATAAGTTTGTCCACTGTATGTATACTACAAAGTTATACATTGAGAGCAAGAGAGAGAGAGAGAACCTAAATCCAAATCGAATATCCTACGGCTCACTACACACAAGACTTTATAACTTGTATGTGTATACTATTGTTATACATACACTGTAGATATGAATTGGTGTTTGCTTCCAGAGAGAGAGAGACAGAAAAAAAACTACACGGACATAGACAAAAACACAAAGAGAGAAATAAAAGGGAAAGATTGCCATGGAGGATGTAAGCGAATTGCGAATTGTGAATTGCCAAGGAAAATGTGAAAGTGAAAAATTCAATTATAGACCCTCCACCACACAACTGTACTCAACAGGTTTTATGTGTGTTATACTATACTCTACATGTTGTTCACATAAAGAGAAAAAAAAGTTATATGGGATACTGTTCCTCCCAAAAAAAGGAAGTGAGAGGGATAAAATATATGGACTGTATGTATATATATATATGTATATATCATGTCAAGTTATCATCCCACCATTCCCTTCCTCTCGCTCAACCGTCCACATTACTTCACACGACTAGCTTACCCCAGTTTTTTTCCAGCTTTCTCTACTGTCTTTGCATAGAGATGTACTTTTCTACATAATATTCAATAATAAATAAATATATAGAGAGAGAAAGGATAGACAGACTTCCAGCTCAATTCTCGTGGGCATCAATAAATTCCTCAGTTTTCTCTTTCATTGATTCTCTACCGACTTTTTAAGTTTCTCCCTCTCTCTCTCTCTCTCTCTTTACTTTTGTTTTCTCGGTCATACACAAAATATTTTATTCCATTTCAATTCACGCAAAACAAATATACACACAAGAGAGAAAGTGTGTTTTTATGAGAGTGTGTGTTTGTGTATGTAGCCCATCCATTTTTCTTTTATTCATTTTTTATAGGCGTTGATGTTGATAGCATTGCCAATCTAACAAACGAGAGAAAGGAGTATATAGGGTACTCGTATAATCCCTAAAATATTATGGAGAAAGTCTTTTTTACATTGTACAGAAGACAGCACTTCAATTATTTCTTTCCCTTGAATTTCCAATTTTAATCAACTTTAGAAACTTTCTTTTCTTCTCTCAAGCCTCACCCTCAAGCCAAGCTCAAGAGAGAGAGAGAGAGAGAGAGGCGCCCCATAAAATGGAAGGAAATAATTATAAAGGCCATATAAGAAAAAAGAACCAAAACCCTTATAACAAAATAAATAGTAACCAAAAATAGTCCTCCAAATGGTGATCAGTATGGCAAGGGAGGAGATGGAGCATTGCAGTGGTCAAAATTTATTTTTATTTTTTCTCCAAATTGATGCCCGTAAAATGAGGAGGAGGATAGAGAAAGAGGGGCGGTGTGGGGATGAAGGAGAAAGGGTAAGTAGAGTACTTGACTAGACTCCCTTTTTTTTCTTGTGAGATATAATGAACTGGAAAAAGAAGAGGAGAGTCACGTAGGACCCAAGAAAGTGGCGTTTTTTTTCTCTCTCTCTCTCTGTAGACTAAGCACGAGGCAGTTGGTAGTGGTGCGGATATCATTAAAAGCCAAAAGCTCCTTTGGCTTTCCTTCTCAAGGAGAATTTAGCCAAAAGGTCTTCCGTCTTTCTCATTTCATTTCTTCTTATTCCACCACAGCCCCAGCTCAGACTTTCCCCCCAGTGTTGAGTGTGAAGGGAAGGAGAGAGTTTGGGGGGAGGGGGGTGCAACGTGCCGTTACTTCTAAACTGCCACAATTACAATAAGAGGTTCATAGCTATAACTATAATATTCTATAATTTTTTTTTCTTACTAGAACAAAACTTATAGAAGAATCTTCTACAATTCTTCTTCCTTGTGTGCACTCTGTGCATCAACGCGTATTACTCACTATCCAACTTGAACGCCTCCTCATCAAATAATGTTCAGCAATGGTGATGGTGTGTGTATGGAGTCTCAAGAAAAAAAAACAATTAGCTTCATCATTTTCTCTTATTTGCAAATCGTGCCCCTCTCTCTCCCTCTCTCTGTGTGTATCTGCATCAAAATTGGGAGAAGATGAAGATCAAATTCTTTTTTTACTCAAATCCTCATTTCCTCATTTATTTTCATTATGGCCTCTCTCTCTCTAGTAGTTAGTTTTCTTTTCATGTCTCGTACTTGGGAAAGGATGGGAGTGTATAAAATATAGAAGATTTTAGTAACAGACAGAGAATTTAAAAATTATCTTTACGACTCATTGAACAAAATGTTACTCTTGCAAATTCTCTTCACGAGAATGGCAAGAGAAAAAAAGCTCTTCTTTTTTAAGGGGAAAGAAACTTTCTCTTTTTTTTGTTAAATGTAAATTACAACATTTATTTTAACAAGGAGAGTTATAATGACATTTCCTTTTTTTCTCTCTCTTGCCTTCTCTTTTTTTTTGTTTTGTAAGTGAAATTAACACTCTCACCACAAAAAAAAAGATTTTTTTTATGTCCACCATTTTAATTGACAAGATCAAACAAGATTATGTTCATTAAAATTATTTTTTAAAATTATTTTTGTTTATTTAATTTTAATGTGGGTTTTATACTTAATTTAATTGTTCATTTTTTATATAAAAAAATAAGAAATAAAATATTTAGTCAAGGATAACTAAATTTATATGAGGAAGAGATACATATAGAAAGGACACGTTTATAGGAGTGACATGATAGTGTTTACATCCTGTGTTTTATTTTAAAAGCTATGACTCGTTTAATATGAATTATGTTGATGAATATTGAGCTAAATTGAGCCGTTGACAGGAGGGTAAGATTAACGTTGTCATCTCCTGTCCCTTTTAAACTTGGCTTGGGTGTCATATTCTCTCCACGTATGTACGTCACCGGCTAAACCATACACACAATTATAACATGTATATCCAAGGATAAATAGACGAGACTGTTGACGTTAACTTCCAAGAAGAGATTGTATAGTCAAAGACTTGAAACGTGTAAAGACAAAGACAAGGACACTCCTAATCTTAAATGACAATGACAAATCCAAAATTTTGAAATTGTTTTACTTTCACTCTTCCCTTCACATTCTTGTCTACCTTACTCTCTCTCTCTCTCATACCTTTCCCCCATTTTCATATCTTTTCTCTTGTAAGGTAAATGTTACCCCCCTTGTCTCTGGTTGTGAGAGAAAGTGACAAGATAGAAAAGAAGACATTTTTTGTCTCCCTCTCTCTCCGTCTCCTTGTCCTGTCACCCAATCCATTTTGAGTCAAGTGGGATGAGACTTGCTCCCTTCTTGTTTTTTTATATCACATAATGAGATTACCATTGAATTTTGGATGGGTTGTAAAAAAAACATTCTAAAGTAGCCACATTACATTCCATTCCCATAAATAAGCCATGATTTGAAGAGCCAAGTTGTTGCTCTTGCTCCCCTTGTTTTTTTTTGTTTTTTTCTATCTCTCTTGTTGAAAATCCCCAATGGGAATTGCCAACTTGTCTTTTGGGTCAAACCAAATGTAGAAAGAGAGAGAGAGAGAAAGTAAAAAAGTTTAAAGTTTCCTCTGGATACTACTGTGGATAATTGAAATTTCAATCTCACTCGCTTTCTCCACATCTCTTCATCTCTGCCTCTTGTATGGAGTACAGAACGAGAGGGAGAGAGAGAGGGAAGATTCACTGAGCATTGCATGGCTAATAAGAATTTTTTAATGGAAAAAATGTAAAGTTGAAGCTGAACAAGAGATTCTTTTTCCCCCGGATACAGAACGAGATAGAAAAAAAGAGGGGGGGAACATGATGAAGTTATAGTTGCTGAGATATGATACGGTGAAATAAAGTTTGAGATTTTTTTCCCCCCTTCTCTTTCATTGTGAACACACTATAAAAAAGTGGGACAGAGAAGAGTCTCTCCAGTTTTTTTTTACTTTCTCTCTCTCTCTCTCAAGTCTCTTGAAAACTCTTGGAGTTTGCTTCCCCTCCATTTTCCTTGTATATACAGACACACAAAAAAAATATACAGAAAAAGAATCTCGCTCTCTGGCACATTATTGACTATATATAAAATAAATATATAGTAGTAGAAATTTCATTGGAATTGAAATGGAAAGTACGTAGATTAAGATGAAGAGAGAAAGATTTTGAAGGGGGAAATGGAGAGAGAGAGGGAAGATGGGAGGTAGAGAGTCTAGAGATAACCTGAAATGTTTCTCTACCCCCTTGTCGCAGTTTTGCTGTTCTAATGCGGCATGGCATGACACAAATTGCCAAAAAAAGAAGGCTCCAGACTCATAATATATAATAATATATGTCTTTTTTTGCATTGCATATCCATATGATTTATTTATACTCAACTTTTATACGTCCATCCTCAACATTCTTTGCCCCCCCTCTCTTTCTCTTCTTATTTTAACAGTCTATAGTCTCCATCTCCAATACGGATATACCCCTCTCTCTTTCTCTGTGTGTTCTTATTCATTCAAATTCTGCATAGAATTCCACCATGGTCTAGGATCTCTGTGAAAAAAAATTCCATCTCGAATTTATTCCCAATTCTCTATTTTGCATGCCTAACCCTAAAACCACCTTTTCGTTGAATTCTACAAAATTTTCTCAACGATGACTGGGCTATAGTGAAAGTAGTGGCGTAATCGGAAATTCTTTCCTTTCTCTCTCTCTCTCTCTCTCTCTCTCTCTCTCTTTCTGTCTATTCTTCAACATTTCGATTCTCTCTCAATTCTATTCTTATTTTTGCACGTACCACTGAGTGAGAAGAGAGAGAGAGGGAGACGACTACTTTCACTTTTCTTTTCTATTCAATTCAACTAAAGCAGAGAGAGAGAGAAAGTAAGGCTTTGCCAATTGTCAATAAAATTGCCATCCCTATAAAAATATTATATATATATAAAGAAAAGATTTTTTTCTTAAACATTTAGCAGTAGAGAAGGAGGAGAAAATAATGTCAAGAAAATATCAAGTGGAAAAAAATGTCCTAGGTCCAAAGGTCTCATAGTCAGGTACATGCCCGAAAGTGAGAGAGAGAGAGAGACGCTTTCATCATATATTTTTCTTTGTGAGTGGTAGAGTGAGTAAGAACAAGAAGAATGTGTTCCATATTTTTTTTAAACCATTTTCTATCTTCTCTCACAAGTCAGTATTATCACATGTACTCGTTATAGACAATCTTCTGCATCATTTTCCATATTGCACAAGAGGGAGAGAAAAAAAAGAAGAAAGAATTGAAAATTGAATTTTCAATCCTCCAATAATTCTATTTTATTTCCATCTCTTTCATATTTTTTTTCCTCTCTTTTTTTTCATAATATTCCTATTATAATAATACCATGTATCATGACAATTCCCTTTTTTTTGTTTATACTGAATCTTGTATACAAAAAAAATCTTCCTCCATTTTTTTTCTTTATAAACAGCACACTGGTTGTTGTAAATATGATTCATTTAAAGTGAAAAAATCTTTTGTACTTACAACATATTGCCTCATATGTATGTAGTTGTACATGTGTATTGTGTATGTATGTACATGAGGATGTACATAAGATAACGTTGGATAATAACTTGGTTTATTTTCCCATAGATATTCATTCCTTGTTTCCCATTTCTTTTTGAATTTTTTTTCTCTCTCTCTCTCTCTCTTCCTTTGAAACCACAACTCCAACAATATTTTATTTTATGTATAGTTTTTGCCATTTGGCCACAAAATTTGACTCTGTCTATAACTTATAAAGGTATACTTTTTTTATGTGTGTGGATTATTTGAACATGCGCAAATTTTCAATTTGCAAAAAAAAGAAGAGAAAAAAAATATTCTTGACATAAAAATTCAAGGGGGGAACCTTTATGCGTTGGCTGTGGGCTCTATCCTTTGAGCTATGAGTTATGGACTATGAGTTTTACTGTGCCTGTGTGTGTGGGGCCTGTCTTGTTGAGTATGAAATTATTGGATGTTAAACAGAAAATGTTTTTTTTATTTTGCAATAGAATAAAGAGGAAAAGGTACTACACGTACACACACACACACAAAAGAGTAGAAAAGTCTTTTGGTTAATTTGGACGAGAATATGAGTAAACTTTTATATGGTTCATGCTGTGACTAACTGACGCCCGGACTGAAATTCTTCATCAAATGCAAATGGACTGAGAGTAAGCAAAGAAAGAGAGAGAGAAAGTCTAAGTAAAAAAAAAAGTTTGAATAAACTTTTTTTTCCTCTTCTTTTTTTTGAAGGACAGTAAGTAAAGAAGAAGAGAGTGTGAAAAAGAGCAAACGGCAAACTAACATTATATAGAAACCCCCAAAAAAACCAACGGGGCCATTACTCTTTTGAAAGGAAATAGGATTTCAGAGCAAATTTCCCGTGGAACTTACATTGTGTGTGTCAAATACTAAAGGCGAGAGACGACGAGAGAGAGAGAGACCAAGAAAAAAAGTCTGAATGGAACCTAATCGATGGGGTGGAGGGTAAAGAGAGAGAGGGGGGACTATACAAATAGCAGTAGCAGCTTCTGCCATTTAACTTTTTTTTATATATATTGCTCCCTTCTTTTCTATATCTTCCCTTATACGCACTGTCAGCTGTACCAAGAGCAAGAAAAGACGCAACTTGTATCTCTCCAACCATCTTTGTACTTGTATTTAAGTGGAGACGCAAATTTAATTTAATTTTTTCTGGCTTCATTTTTACCCATTCTCAGTATTTTTACTGTACTTGACCTGAAAAGAAAAAGGTCATTGGATTATACATGGATTCAATTCAAAAAAAATTGAATCCCCCTTGTCCTCTGACCTGTCAATACTTTTCTCTCTCTTTTTTTTGTTGGTGGTGGAGGCTACGACTGTGGCAAATTCTTTCGGGAAACGGAGATCAATTCTCAAACATTTTCAACTCCTCCTCCCATCAAATTCCATTGGATTACATTCACTCTCTCGCTTCTATTCAATTGAATGAATACAAGAAAGAGAGAAAAACTTTTTTTTTTGCCTATCTGTCTGTCTGACTGACTGTCTGTCCTTTCTTTCTTGAAAAATGCCTTCAAGGGAAGTAAACCTTTTGGTTTGGAAGTAAAACGAGGGGAGGATTTTTTTTTATACTGACGAGAATTCATATATCGTAGTCGTGGTGGTGGTAGGGTAGTGGGTACAAGCGGGGATTTGCGATAGCAAATATTTTTACTACACTCTTCATCCTCAAGGCCTCTTTCAACATAACCGAAGAAAAAAAATAAATGTATAGAAACTTTTGACTTAAACTTTTCTTGTTCTTCTTCTTCCTCTTTCTCTTTTCCGCCTTTAGTTTATAGTCCAGGCGGCGACAGTGAAAAAAAAAGTGGTACATGTTTCATGGTACAGACTTTTTTTTTATTCAATGAAAATTCAACTACTGTTTTTTTATATCAAAGCAAAGGTGCTTGTTTCCATATTTCTTTTATTGTCTTTTTTTATATTAAATTTTTTTTATTTATAAAAAAGTATACGATATTAAGCTACTCAGCATACTAAAATTTATATTTTTTTCTTGTTTTACTTTTTTGTCGATACTTTGAGACTTTTATATAAAAATAATTTGGTAATATTAAATTTTGTAATTAATTATGGATTTTTGTCAACGTATTTGTATCTGCAGAGAGAGAGAGAGGAGAGAAAATGACGATAATTTTTTGAACATTGAGAAATTTATCATATCCAAGAGATTACAGAGAGGGATGACTGTGGAGATTGTAAATTGTGCAAAATAATTGGGGAGAAAGGGCTAAAAAAGAGAGCTATCTGTATGTGTAACTGTGTAAGTGTAAAATGGCGTGGAGATACGGCGGATCGAATTTTAAATGGGCAACTAGCCACATATTTTCATCTTCTCTCTCCTCTCTCCCTCATTTATCTTTGTCCCCTCTCTGGTGTTTGTCATATGTGTGTACAGTGTAGGCAGTGGATATGACGACTCATTCGATTTGTCTTCATAAAAAAGGGAGAAGATTCACTAATACTCATGAAACACATTTTTGTTCACAAAAAAAACTTTGACATATTTTTCTTCCACTACATCTACTCCCAGTCATATCTGTAGGTAGTTTTTAGTTACTTGATAGTGATTTTTCTCTCTTTTTTTCTTGTTTTTAATTTTGATGGATTATTTTTTTGTCCCCACAATTACATGCCCTCCCATTTATTTTATCCACCTGCTACTCCTACAATGTATGACATACAACACGACAAATATTTTTACTAGTAGAGATTTTCAATGTTGTCAAAAATGGCAAAAAGTTTTTTTCTTCTGAGAATACAAACACACAGATTATAAATAGACATTTCTAACGAGTGGAACAATTAGCTAATAAAATCTCTGACCTTTTTTTTTTATTCTTTAACTACTACTAACTCATTATTTGTGTCTCCTTTAGTTAGAAAATTGGAGGGAGTCAAATTAAAGCGACAATCCTTTCATGTTTTTTTTATTCTCTCTCTCTCTCTCTCTCTCTCTCTCTGTGGGCTGCTATCATTATAATTGAATTGACTGTCATGGTTTATTACAAGAGTTACAAGCAAAAGAGATTGAGAACTCCCCCTCCTCTGTTTATATCCGCAAGGCTTTTAATTTTGTGCAACTTTACAATATAAAATTCCAGGACATGCTCAACTCATAATACAAAAGCTTATAAAATGTGAAACAATGTCTCTCTCATGTATTTTTAGACAAGAGAGAAATTTTTTGGGTATATATAAAAAAATCGGAAAGGAAAAATAACCACACAGTTTTCAAAATGGCTACACACACTCACACATAATAAATTTATATTGAATGTTACATTATGTTTGTCAATAAGCACACATCAAAAAAAAATTGTAGGGGAATGGTAACAAGATAATGGGAAAGAACATGACTTGAATATAATTATTGACAGAACCACCACCGTCATGTCACATCTCAAGAGTCCATCATGACACGCAACCAACGCTTTACCATTCCTTTTGCAATGTGTGGCTAATAGGTTGACGAAGGTCTTTCTTATAATTAGGCACCCCCATTTTTATTTATCTACAAATTACTTGCGGGGCATATGCAAATAATGTAGATTAAATAGCCTATAACAAATGTAAATATGTGGCATGCGTCTACAATTTTATGTTGTTCATGCTTGTATGTACAAAGAAAGTAAAATTTTTCAAAATTCAGTTTTTCCTTTTTTAAAAAAAGAGTCGAGTCTACTCTAGTAGAAAATACACAGAAAAAAAAATAATTCAAGGCCCTTTTTATTTGTCCGGAGAATATAAAGAGTGTACATAAAAGAAATGCACGCAATTAATATTACAATAATTTTTTAATGTAGGTCACATGCCCTGTTTTATAATTTATGTGTGTGTGTCTACATGTGTATATGCAAACAAGACGAACAAATATTTTCTTGTTATAAAACCACTACAAAGAGAGAAAAAAAACAATGACTATTGAAATGCCTCTTAATAAATGAATAGAGAGAGAGAGAAAGTTATAGAGAAAGAGATCAATGGATTATGCATCATTCAATTAGGGGAAAAAAAGTTGTGTTGTTTTAGATCTTGTTTCTTTCTTACTTTGAAACTTTTTTGCCTTTATTATTGTACATTGTACAAAATGTATACATACATATACATATTATTTCTCCCTCTCTCTCTCTCAATCTGTTCTACTTGAAAGGCCATTTAATTTGATTTTCAATCAACCAGAGAAAATAAGAGGAGAAAATGGAAAAAAAGAAAGAGAGAGAGAAAAAGGAAAGGGAGAAAGAAGGAGGAGGAGGATTGTGTTTTGAGTTCTTATTTTGCTCGTTGGCGTGTGTTGTTATTGTTTTTTCTAATGGGAATACAGAGAGAAAGTGGAGTATAATGGAATGAGCTGGTTTGTACTTTGTCCCTTATTTTTTTCTCTTTCTCTAACTCCTGCTCCCATTTTATGTTGGCTATATATATATATATATATATATATCTGTGTACTCTGCATATATCTCTAGTTTAGAAAGAGAGAGAGAGAGAGAGAGTTAGATGGAGAAAGTGGAGAAAGAGAGGAGTAGTGAAAGAGAGGGGGGAAGTAGATGGTAAATGTTTTTGTCGAGTTGACTAGAAGAGGGAGAAGAAGAAGAAAGAAAGAGAAACTATCGATTTTCCCACAGGTTGAACTCCTCAACTATGCACCAACACTCTGAATAATTGATTTTTTTTATCTCACGACATACACCCATCACATCCTTACATTCATCCATCCCATTTACGTTGAGCTTTCTCTCTCTCTCTCTCTCTCTAGTCAACTCAACACACAAAACAAGACGGAGGGGTAGCACAGTCGGAGGGAGGGAGAGAGGAACAACCACCATCATCATCATTTTGAAAACCATCTTAGAAAAAAAAGAGTTTGCCATTACAACATACTCTGTGATCCTTTGAGCCTCGTCAAATCTAAAGCCAGAGAGAGAGAAAAAAATTCACAGATTTCCTTAACCCTCTTCGACCCTCTTTTAATTTCTCTCAATCTTACAAATCTTCATGGACGTTGTACATGAAGATTTCACTTTAATTTATTTCCTTTCCTTTTCAACTTTTATTCATCTCTCTCTATTTGCTCATCAATGATGAAATAGTTTTTTGCATAAAGTTTGTGTACCAAATCAATGGGAATTTGTACATAGTTCATTTTTTATAAAACTAGCCTTGGGTAAGAGATGTAAGTGTACTAAGGATAAAGTGTGTATAGAGTCAAATTAATTTTCTATAGAGTTGTAAAATCTTTGAAAAAGAAAGTTTGGAGCAAACTGCAACGTAGTTGAATTTGCAATACAAACTTTGAGCTTCATAGAAAGAAAGAGAGAGGGTCGAAAAAAATTGTGGAAATTTGAGAGGCCCATGAGATAAATTTAGTCCCATTTTTTAGAAAATTCTATTAATTAAATCCTTGTAATTAAATGTTGAAATTGTTATGTATATCCTGTGTTACATACAAATGTACAAAAAGAAAACTTCTTGTTTTTTGACTCTCGAGGATTTTTATAAAAGATTGAAAATTTAAGGAGAGAGAGAGAGAGAGAAAGTTGAATGGAGGATAATAAAGATGTTGAGAAGGTTTGGAAGGAATAGAGAGAAGAATGATAACATTTTGTGTGTAAATTAAATTGAAGAAGGATTGATTAATTGTAATTACACATGGAGAGAGAGAGAGAGAGATGCGGAAGATTGAATTGAGATACATAGAGTGAATTTGAAGAGATTTATAGGCAAGGGAGGGAGTGGGGATGGATGCAGGTAATTTGGTTGCCTTAATGGAATTTTGATGGGTCATCAAGCTGCTTCCATTCCATTCAATTTTCAAACTTTCCCCCCCCCCTCTCTCTCTCTTGCTCTAATGTCTCAAAAATCCCACAAGGAAAGACGCCAATGACATTCAAGTCAGATGGTACTTACTCATGTACACCTGAGGTAGAACATGGAATGCCACTCATAATGACAATGTCATTATAATTATATGATCTAATGTAATTACTTAATCCATACATTTTCCCTTCATAATTAATTTTACATTCCATCTTGTGGTTTTGATTTCTATTAAATTATTCATGTAAAAATTTTTGCACACACAAAGAATTTCTTCTTAAGGAAAATCTCACAAAGTTAACACATGTCAAGTTAAAACTAGTTTACAAACAGACATGACTCTTGACGTATAAATATTTAACTTAATTTTTTTTTCTACAGTTCAAGTTGAGACAAAATTCCAATAAATTTAACCACCTCATTCCAGTTTTTTCTGCTTTCAATGTTCGAGCTCCTCCTCATCTTACTCCTCCATATCATCTGTGTAGAGAAAAGGTGAAAGGAAATTGAAAAATGTGGAGAGAAAAAAGTTCACAGAAAAAAAGAACTTTAACGTCAAGTAGTCGATGAATGAAAATAAACACAAGAAATACTAGTACAGTACATATACATATATAAATATATATATATGTATAGGTTACTTTATAAGCTATAAGCTTTGCAAAAAATATTTTGGTTCAATAGTCGTAACTGAAACTCAAGAGAGAGAGAGAGAGAGATTTGAGAGCTGAAGGCTACAAAGATTTTGGGAGTTTGGAGCTGACCCAAAGTCCACATTGTTCATACTTTTTTTTGAGTTACAAGTACATAAAGAAAATCACGGCTTATTTTTTTGTTTGATAAATTTCAACCAAATCTATACATCCAAAGTCTAGAGAGAGAGAGCCAACACTCGAGAAAAATTGTTTATACATAAATATTTTATATTTCTAAACCAAAAACATATTAGATCTCTCCATATAAATTATAACCATATACAAACAATTTTTTTCAAGTGTAGCGGTATTCAACTCCAAAAATTCTAGAGAGAGACAAAAAAAATGTAGTGAAAGATTGAAAGAGTTTATATGGGCAAAAAAATAAAGCTCTTCATCTCCTTCCAGTTAAACTAATGGCTATTGACAGTCTTGGATTTTTTTTTTGACTAGCAAAAGAAAAGAAAACCGAGACAAACGACTTGTCGCTTTGTTTGTTGAAATTGAGGACGCCACAAGGGCGGATCATTGAGAATGTGACGTGGTCACCAGCATCATCGTCATCCTCTACAGATCTTCCACTTTTACTTCCATTCCTGTACTTTTAGTGGGGCTTTTGATTTTTTTTCTCAAAAAGCTTCCACTTTATTCTCTCCAACATTTCAATGTCCATTTTTTTAAAGCACTCCCCCGGCCCCCTCTTCCCTTTAAATGTAACCAAAACAAAAAGAAAAGCAGAGTCATTTTATTTGACATGTAAAAATATTGTGAGTGTGTGTGTGTGACAAGGGGAAAGGAAATGGGGAAAGGTGACTATGTGAGTTTATATAAAAAGAGAAAAAGAGAAGAAAAAAAACATTGACGTTTTGTAGTTTCTTTTTATTTGGAGTAATACTTGTTGCATTGATTTTTCAAATTGAGTTCCACCTCCTCTCTCAAGAATTTTCACTGCCCCTCCTTTTTTCTAGCTTGTTAGAATATGCATAAGAATATATGTGGCAGGCCATGGGGGGACCAGGCCATGGAGGGGCTATGTCATCTCGTGGCCTAGACCATGAGGGGTAAACACCATGGTAAACACCTTCAAATGACGAGGAGGAAATGTCCCTTGGCCATTCAATATCATCGGTGGTTGACGGGCCCGTAGGAAATGCAGTTCCTCAGTCACCTATAGAGATTGATGATGACGGAAATTTATCTGACTGCTCCATTCACTCAGCGGACATTTTGGTCACTCCTGATACTGATAAATTGTTAGATTCTACTCCCCAGCCTTGGGTTTTGTACGAAAAAAATCCACCAAAATTATGGGCAATTGGCAATTTAGTTGAGCCCAATGAATTGAGTGGATATCCTCCAAATAGTGGTTTTGTCTGTTTCCACATCATAAGAGTATTGTCAAGTGATAATTGTCACTATTGCAACAATGTACCAATAAGTATTGGTAATTATGTATTTTGGCCAAAGGCATTAACAACAGAAAGTTTGGGGACAGACACATTCACCATTCGGACAAGATTGAGTTCTTTTTTGTCATATTTGCAAAACAGAAACAATCTAGGAGAGAGGTACAATAAAATAAAAAAACATAATGACATTCAGATGGGTGACACTGTTGCTTTTCCCATAGCTCGAGTTGACCGCTCTAGCACTTGTCCCAGAAATCTGTCATGCAAGGTAATTAGCGTTAATGAGAGTGCAAATGTCCAAGTACAAAGTCAATGTGGTGTATTAGAAACATTGATACACAAAGATAGACTTTCTCCTTGGACTGGAAGTGCAATCGAATTCTCTGAAAATCCGGTTGTGGTGCCTTTGATTAAGGCCAGTCGATCTATTTCTTCGTATTCTGGAATTTCAAACTCAGCTGTAGAGGTACAAAAGTCAATTTGTTTTTGTAGGCTAAATAAGCAAAACACTGCTTGTGAATCAAAAAGATGCCCCTGTAAAAAGGGAAATATTCCATGTGGAACTAAGTGTCATCCAAAGACTGTGT
>JAQIVZ010000119.1:0-108704 GCA_034700945.1 Arrhopalites spinosus
AAATTGAATATGAAATGGAATCTGAGACTCCTGTACGAGAGAGAACATCCTAAAAACATTCAAGTTTAATCCAAAATGTTTTTTTTATTTAAAAAAGGAAAGAATTTCAAAAAGAATTGTCTTGAGTATAAAATGTTTTTTAATAAAATGAATGAAAATAAAATGAAGGTCTGGTATTGTTGCATAAATATAAAATCCGACATACAAACCCACCGAGTAATTGGGTAAATTTTATTTTTTTTATATTTTTATTATAGAATAACTAAAACATAATCTGAACAGTACACTGCATAATATGTATATAATATATGTATATGTTTTATATGTACTATAATTGACATAATAACAAAAGTTTAAATAATTGTTATTTTAAGCTGAAACTGCATTGTAGTAAATGAATGATTGACAGTTGAAATAGTGAGAAAATCATAGATGTAATAATTTAACTTGAATATAATAAATATTAATAAGACAAGTTAGTTCTCTTGCATGTAAGGTAGGCTATATAGGTATTTAATGAGAAACCAACAAGTCATTTCTTCGTTTGAAAGAAAATTATCAAAAATTTTAACTCATGATTAATTGGAGAAAAAATAAATGTTTTGAGTGTTTACGAATCAGCAAGAGAAAAACGAAATTGAGAATTACTACTTATCATCATGCAAATGACATTTGTAACTGTACCAGATAAATGAGGAATTAAGCGATTTTTTCTTTTTCTTCGAAATGTAGAATCTATCTTTGCCTACAAGGCTAGTTATTGTTGTTGTAGTCCGTTAAAAAGGAAAAGAATGAAGGGAGATAAGGTACAATGCAGAATGTTTTTTAAACTAAAGCTGGACGCTGATTCAGACCACTTCATACTTTCCACTTTCGGCTACTAGCATAGTTTCCACAGAGTGTTTCGTCGGCAAGCCACTGTCAACAAATTTTACATCCGCAACCTGAAACCATGAAATGATCGTTAAAATTTCATCATCATCAAAATGTGTTAAATATTAATTTATAGAAGATGCAAGACAGTTGAACGTACGGCAAGTCGTGCGAATGAACGGGTTGATTGGAAGGTCACTTGAACGGGAAAAAATTGTCCAGGATGGCCGTTAGGGACGGAAAATTCGAGCGCTCCTGTTTTATTTGATGATTCTACTACAGCTAATTGCCATAGTAAGGTGTTCCTTCTTGGTTCGTACAAGTATTCCCCTTCACATTCGCCAACAACTGGGCTACCACTTCCAGGTCTAATAGAATATAGTAAAGAATTTATGTATAATGAACTTTTATCTTCCAATAAAAAAAAAGGAAATGCAACACTAGGCTTCGTAGGATAAAAATAAAATGTCATTAAAAATATTCTTACGGAATAGGAATGGAGATGATAACGTCAAGGAGCTCCAAGTCTTCATTTTGAAGTTCATATTCAATATTGACATCACAGCCACCTTGTCCATTCTCTGATGGCCAGCAATTAATTGTAAGGGGAATTTCTGACTCATCTTTTGTTTGATATCTCCACTTGAGAATACCCACATCTGTATTAACGGGGAATGGTTTTTGTGGATTCTTCAGCCCAACTTGATTTTTATTTTTAAATAATTCTTTGTCAACATTTGGATGAATCTATTTCCAAAAGAAATTAATAACGAACGTTAATATAAATAACTTCTTTAAAATAAGTACATTATTCAAGGTTCATAAACAAAACAAAATACACAACAATGTACATTACGTATACAGGGTACTTATATTACCTGAAATTGAATTCTAGGATCATCATTTTCAAATTGTATCCGAATCATTGCATTCGATTCATCTTGACATCGTAGAGTGACCATTCCAATTACTTCCATATTTTGTAAACCTCCATCTCGGCCAGCTGTAACTAGTATCTTTTCTTCTACTTTCAAGTGTACACTAAAATTGAAAACAAAAATATTGAAGTAATGTAGAGTTATTAAAGATGGTAGTATTTTCATCATACAGATAGACTGACGAGTATCAAACAATATACAAACGTTATTATTAATATTATTTTGTTTACCTTTCATTATTAACGGTTGATTGTGATGTCTGAGCTGTGGTAATTTTATTATTGGTGGTATTGGAAGTTTGTGAAATTGATGAAACTCTTTCTCCTTCAGATTTGAGTTGATCGACAAAAGATTCAACGTCTCTTGACTTACCTCCTAGTTTCAATGCATTACGTGGTCCTAATGATTTCCTACAAGTGAAGTAAAAAAAACATGGGTCACCCAAATTACTTAACACATGTATTCACACAATATTGTTGACTCTAGTTCATAAAATTATTATTATTAGGTAAACTTACGACGGGTAAGAAGGTCTGGGTTCAGAGGGAGTAGAGATACCACTGTCCTGTACAATACTAGGTCCGAAATTGCTACTTGATGACATTGAATTCATTGACATACCACCACTCTTGGAGCCACGTTGTGTCGCTTCTAATTTACTACGCTGTAACTCCTTTGCCTTTTGACGCATTTTTTCTTTGGCATCTTTTTCTTGACTCTGTAAATCATAAGAATAATTTATCGTTACACTTGTCATTCTATATAAATAAATACTCAGGTGCATTACATGCATAAATGTCAAGCTAAATAGAAATAAACTATGATTTAATTTACTTGTCGGACAGCTTGGTACACTTTTTCTTCATGTGAATCCATTTCAACAAAAGTACGAATTTGAGCTAAGTTCACATTTTCACGATAACCAAGAGCGACTATTTCATCGAAAGCAAATATCAAGTTAAACGCATTTTCACAGATATCGTTTTCCTCTAAATTTTTGCAATATTCAGGAACCTGAAAGAGAGTCAAGACAAGTAAAAATAAATTAACATTATGATGACAGATTGGAATATATACACACACATATGACATATGACAGAAATGTTTGTTAAGCTTACCACTTTAGCAAAGAGTCTCAATGTTTCCAAATCCTCTAGAATGTTTGAAGCTTTAGTTGTGATGAGCACCATGTACAACTTTTCCATGGGTTGATAAACATACCGGACCGAATCGGTTTCAACAAATGTATGCTGTTTCCCCGAAGGAATCAATTTTGGGAAGGCAGCGAGAAGTCCCTCAATCCTTGATTTGGTCATTTCAACAAACTGACGTGACAGAAGGGTCTTACCCCCCTTGGTACAAATAGCTGCTGCTATTAGAACCATCGTCAGACCGGAATTTTAACCAACACAAAATTTAACAAACAATTTAACTTGATCAAAAAAAGTATCTTTTGATCCTTCTCTTCTTTGATGACACGTCTCGAATATGAACCGAGTTGCCAGCGCCCCCAGCCACAAGTCCCTGTACGACGCCCAAATGGAACGAAATTACAAATCTCGCCGGCCGAAATTTTAATTTTTTTTAATTGCAATTAAACCAAGATGCAAAACGACGACGTAAGTCCTATTATTTATACTTTTTTGTCTAATATTTCATGTGTGTTTTAAATGTGTTTATAACTTGTAACACAGGTTATTTGGGGAATTATTAACAAGTCCTTTTGCTCATTCAAAGTCAAGTAAGTTTTTTTTAAAGTTCCATTCAATTCTCAATTTGTGAATGTTATGAATTCTTTTTTGATAAATATCCCTTTGTTTTTGTAGTACCAAGACACATAAATTTTGCCGGAATGAATACAATTTGACTGGGTTGTGTAGTCGAGTTTCGTGTCCTTTAGCTAATAGTCAATATGCAACAATTCGAGAGGAAAAGGGAGTTTGTTATTTGTACATGAAGACAATCGAAAGGTAAATAAATAATACGACAGTTTTATTTTAGTGGTTCCTTTTTTGTGACAACAAACAATAAAATAAAATAATGTTGATATTTGACAGGGCTGCCTTTCCATCCAAATTATGGGAAAAAGTAAAGCTATCAAGAAATTTTGAGAAGGCTGTTGCACAGATTAATGAAAATTTAGTATTTTGGCCAAATTACATGCGTCAAAAATGTAAACAACGGTTTTTAAAAATTACTCAGTACTTAATTCGCATGAGAAAACTCCGATTAAAGAATACGTAAGTTTCATACATGTATATTGTATACCGTATACCGAATGATCAATTAGTAAAATGAACATCTGTAATTAAATCTTTGTATGTAATCAATTATTGTAGCAAAAAATTAGTACCAGTTCAACGGAAAATTGAACGTCGTGAAACTCGCAGAGAACAAAAGGCGTTAATTGCAGCACGACTGGATAATGCGATTGAACAACAACTTTTAGATCGTCTCCAGAAGGGAGTTGTAAGTTGTTTACCATTTTACTGGTACTTGGATTATTTGCATAGATCATTTGCTAAGAATATTTTTATAACTCATTATTTATTTAATTACAGTATGGCGATATATACAACTTTCCAAAATTGGCCTTCGACAAAGCCCTTGAAGATGAAGAAGTAGACAGTGAGGAAGATGAAGCTGAAATGGATGATGAGAAAGAGGATGTAAGCACATACATGCAATGATCATTTAATAATAATTAAAACTGACATTTGGTATTTTGTTCGCTGTACGGACTAGCAATTTAATCATGTATTTTTGTTTCTGAAACAGGAGGAAATAGACAGGGATGTGGAGACGGAGCTAGAGAAAGAAATGGAGGATGATGAGGAGGAATTGGATCGAGTTTTCGTTGCAGCAGATGACTTTGAAGAGAGTGATATTTCTGATATGGAGGTACATGAAAACTCTTATTAAATCAAGCGTGATTCTACAGAAAGCTTGTGAAGACATATTTGTAGAATGCTAGTAGAATGCTAAAAAATTGCTTTACATTGTAGGATATGGGCGAGGCAGATTCTGAAGATGAAAAGACGAAACCAATGTCATCTAAACAAATTAAAAAGAGTCGTCCAAGACCCGTCGTGGAAATTGAATATGAAATGGAATCTGAGACTCCTGTACGAGAGAGAACATCCTAAAAACATTCAAGTTTAATCCAAAATATTTTTTTAAATACAAAACTATTCTTCTGTATTATTTTACTGTACAAACTATTTTTTCAAGAGATATATTATTGTTGCCATTTACTATGAAATGCAATATGAAAACAAAATTTGCATTGATTTGCAAAATGAAAATAAAAATATTTTCAATCAACAATACTTTTTTAATTTTATTATCATTATTATTTTTATTTATAACCAATACTTTTTTTAATATACTTTCTAATATATTATGCACAAGGTTTCGTGACATGATCACTCATCTTATATTAATTTGTCTTTCAGGTCATAACGAATAAACTCCCAACTCTTTTTTTTGAACAACAAAACATGTCAATTTAAATTGACAATGAATCTTGTCGTTCCATACTGAGGTACATTTGGTTGTGTGTTCTCATTGTTGCGATTACCATACTGCATTTTTTTATACACCAAGTATACAAATACGACGAGAGGAGTTTTATTTTTAATATTTTGGTTTTTAAAAAAAGGAGTCAAAAACATCAATAAATTATATTCTTGAATCTTCAAGTTAAATTTAATAATATATATATATATTTCAAGTGACTTTCTTTTAGGAGAGAGATGATGATGATGAGAGCTGCCCTGTACAACCATGTAATGTATATTTTTTTGATGTTTATTAATTATTATTTTAAATAGTTCTTTTTCTTTTGCTCTTCTACAGATGATCAATCATACCAAAGGAGATGTCATAATAACCCCTCCCAACTCACTGTAATGTAATATATATATTCTTTTTATTTTTTTCCCTATATATTAATTTATATGCATTAATACTTGTTTCAACTTTTTTGATATTTATTTTTTTTTCAACATGAAGAAAAACCCTTTATTCGTCATGTGTAGCCTTGCTTGGCTTGGACTTTACTACAGTCTACTATTATATTATATACATGTATATTTAGTTACATAGTGAATCATACCTTTTTTTCTTGATTAGTATTTAATTTTATAATAATATAGTTTATGTAGTTAGTTAGTTTAGTTATCTAATATAATATATGTAATCATTATGAGTCTACATACACATGAACAGGACGCACGACATTTTTTTAAATAACCTTTCTCTACTAACTTACACTCTAGTACTAACTATATAACATACCACCATTTGTCCTTCATTTAATATAGTTTTTTTTCTCTATTTTATTTATTATGAATTTAACCTTTTCTTTTTATTTTTAAATGAGTTTTAGTTTTTAAGTTGCTAAAAACATTTTTTTAAAAACTCTTTATATTTTTTTAAAACTTTCTCTTTTTAATTAAATGTTATATGTACTACATTAAAGATTAAGTGAAATCCACATTTTTACAACAACTCATATATCAGTCGTATCGTGTAACTTTCTCTATTAAAAAAATCTCTCGTCTCGTGTCATTTAAAATGGCAACTATTTTAGAAAGGAAAAAACATTTTCGTTCGCATGTAAGGCAAATCAGCTGTGAATCATGGATGTAATATTGTACATATATATATATATAATAAATATATATATACATATAATATATTTATTTATATCATGCAAGAAAGTCACAGAACAAACGCTATTTATATTCTTTTTTTTTAATATGGCATGTGTTTTTTATTTATAACTACATTTAATATTATATATAAAAAACACACCGAATCCTTCTCTCTCTTTTTTTAGTTTTTCTTGTTAACATGAATTCTTTTTTTATTTTTTTAACAAGTGTCTCAACATTCGACATTGATTCTCTTTTCTCTCTTGCTTCTGTCCACCTACAATTCTGTCTCCATTCACTCCTCGTCCACCATCGTCTCGTCCGTTTTGTTAATCATTTATTGGATAAAATTATTTTTTAAAATATTTTTAAATGTGAACTTTTCTTTGAGACAGTTAAATGAGCAAACGATTGTCGAATACAGTATTTTCCCCATATTTTATTTTATATTTAAGTCGTAAAAATATAGTTAGTAGCCACACACCCTAACTGGGACTAGGTACTTTTATATGTATAGTAAAATGTCATCATTTTATTTTTCTCTAGGAAAAATCTTCAAGTTTCATTATTTTTGGATGCATTCGTCAATATTTTCTACAGTATCTAATATATTTTTTTATGACTTTGGAGAGATTCATTCCAGGTTAATTATATTTGAGAAAACTATAATATTGATGGCTTTCATTTTCTATTTTTTTTAGTGGACACAATTCTCTTCAAAACAAATCAGGAGGAGACGACGAGGTTGGAGATGGGAGGACGACAAAGATTTTTTTTTGTGATGAGTAGGTCAAAGTATTAATATAACGGAGGCAAACGGATTTTTTTGTTATTCTTTTTGGTATTCTTCTACTTATTATTGTAAGTAAAATGTATTTTTTATTTATTTTTCTCTCTTTGTTCAAATGTGACTTTGCAGTTTGTTTATTGATTTTTTTTTCCAAAATGTTTTATTTTTTTCATTTTTTCTTCTTTGTTCAAACCAACAGCTAGATTATTGATTGTGATGATTGATAAGTTTAATACCAACGACTATTTATTTAGTATGTACATAGTATTTTTTGGTCATAAATACTTTTTTTTCTCTTTTTTTTGACAGAATATTTATCATAACAATTTTTTCTCTTTTACTTGTTTTTTTTATCTCAATAACAATAATATCACTATATTCATCATTAATCTGAATATATTGTAATAATTATAATAATATAATATATATAATAATTTACATAATTTAATGAATATAAGGAGTAAAATTGGTAGGTACGTGTTTTAAATATAATACAATAGAATGTATAACAAATATCACTAGATTATATAATATATATATATTAATATAATATATAACTTATGTATATTTTATATGTTCTTTGGATGTGTCATGGAGTGAGTGTCTGTGAATGTATCATTTTCAGGTGTGTTGATTGTTTTTTTTTCTTCTTGTTTTGAATTCTTTTTAAATAACAACTGGTTAAACTTTTAATATTTTTTTGTCTGACCGATGTATGCAGTAATATTTTTTATACAATTTTGACCTTTGACATTAATTCAATCAAATTGTTTTGATTTTAACAAAAAAAAAAAGATTTTATTTTTTAAATATATTCGTTTTTGTGTAATGTTTGTATTATTATATAATAGGTTATGTTTTGAAAACAATGTTCAATCCAAGGCAAGTTTACCCTACCAGTTGTCATTAAGATGTAGACTACACGTGAAGAGGCTAATTATTTTTTTTTGTCTGTTTTCTTTAGTATTATATAATGTCTATATTTATTTTAAATGTGAGACCTCATTTTTTTTTGCCCAGGTCTTTTTTTATTTTATTTTAATAACGCCAAAAAGTTGTCTGTCAACTATATAAATTGAATTATATATAATATACACAGAGCAACTCTATACATGTATAGCACACAAGTCAGCTGAAAAAACTGAGATCTATTCTCTCTGAGCTCTGACTTTTTGTTCCATCCTTTCTCCCCTTTCAGCTAAGGCTGTCCTTCCTATTTTAATAGTTTTAATTGTTATTTAATATTATGTTTTTTATATAATAATTATTATATAAATAATAGAATATAATAGAAACTTTATTTTTTAAAAGTCCTACAATTAACTAAATAATTGCAGGAAACTCACTCACTCTCATACAAATCCACTCCTCTCCCCCAATTTTTTTTAAATATCATTCATGTCCTCATCCTCAATTTAAAAATGATTAATTCGAGCAACGTTTCAAAAAATTATTATATACTTTTTTTAAAATCTAATTTTATCTATATATTATTTAACAATCTATAAAGAACAATATTTAACCATTTAAAATTTTATTTTTTTTCTCCGTGGATAATTTCAAATTGTGAATTTTTTAATATATTTATTTTAAAAAATACACAATTTATTACTTTTATATAAACTGTTCAAAAATGGAAACCATTTATTTATTTTGTAAAAAAATGAATTCTTTTTCTTTTTTCATTTGAATGCATTTTTTTATTTTTAATAATATTTGGTTAACTTTTTTTTTAGTCTGGAAATACTTTTTTTTTGTCCACGACTTTTATTTTTTGACAGTCTAGTTTTTATCGGTGAGAGAGTCACCAGATAAAAAAAAGGAGTGGCAGCTTGAAGTAGTCCAGCAGGAGAGTTTTTTTTTGTAGTGAAAGGAGAGAAAGGGAAAGTCAACGAGATAGAGACAGAGAGATAGAGACAGAGAGAGAAATGAAAACTATTTACAATTTTCCAAGGGTTACACTACTAAACAGAGATTCACAAAGTACAAAGACAGAGAGAGAGAGACGATGGAAAAAAGAGAAAGTCAAAGCGCATCAAATGACAAATGCCAGAGGCTCTCCTTCTAGCCCTCGAGTAACCTGAATGCAAATGACTCGAGAAGAAAGAAAAAGGAGAGGGAAGAAGAGAGAGAGAGAGATAGAAAATTTATAAGACTCAAATGAAAGGGAAGAGACTTTTTTTTTGTTCAAAGAGACACACAGAGAGACATACAACAGACAATATTCACAAAAAGAGAGACATGGAGAAAGTACAGATAGAGAGATAGAGATAGAAAAAAAGGAAATTTCGTGTAATGATGAGTGTTGGATGTTGGCTGAGAAGATAATATTTTTCTAAGGGAAAATCATCCCCATGGTTCCACTCTTGACATTTTCCAAATCAAAAAAAGAGACTAAAAGAATATTCTATACATGATGAAGAGAGAGAGAGGGACTAAAAAAACAAACAAATGGGTTTCCAAGAATATTTTATATAGACTGTACAAACTATTGACAATTAGAATGTCAGAATAAATTCTCTCTCCTTGGGCTCTCCCAATTTCACCAGGCTCCTATTTGTGTAGTAAAGAGAGAAAAAAAGTCAATTTTTTTAAACATTGAAAATATTTTAGTCAAAGTATTTTCAAACTTGTGCATGTGCACATTTAAAGAAAAAACATTTTTTTTCACTGACGACAGGGAGAACCCTTTCTCCCATTTTTCTTATTCTTATGATAATGGATGAACATGGAGAGAATCAATTTTGGATATTCTTCTTTTTTTGAGGGGAATTTAGCACACAAGAGAAAGTGAGGGAAAGTTGTTTCTTTTTCCTGGGTGTCTTCTCTTTTTTCTTCAGACTATGGATGAAATGTTCCTTTTTTCCGTTTTCACTTTGGGTCCTCTGGTTCTCTCTATGATAGAGGGGGAGAGACGTGGGAGGATGAAAAATGAGATGTCTTTTTAGTAGGACAGCTTCGTGGAGATTAAGAGGATTGAGACGATAGAAGACGCTTTCTCTTCCATTGTACTCTGATCCCCTTTTCCTCTCTCTTTTTCTTGTTCTTTTGCATTCAATCTGTGGCTATTACTCCCTCCATCCTTTCTATAGCACATTTTCCTATGTAGTAATGTACATACGTACAAAATATTCTTTTTGCATCGAATCTTGGCATGGCCAGCTCTCGTCGAATTATAATGAGCTTTTTCTTTTATTTTTGAAATATTTTCACACCAATACATCATCCTCAAGAAAAAAAAATAAGGAACTATTTTTTTTCTTCTTCCAACATGGAGGCAGATTCCGTATGTAGAGAGAGAGATTGTATAAAATAATTCGTCCATCTTATTTAGTTTTTTTTAAAGCCTCCATCTTTCTCAAGAGAAAATTTTTTGACAGGGACTGTAAATCACTCATCATCATCACGATCCCCCATTTTTTTGTGAAAAAAAGGGAAGAGAGTAGATAGAGATTACATGTAACATGCAGCATGCAAAAATTCAAGTTTATAGAAGAATATAATTTTTTTAAATTATAAACTATATTATTTTATATATTATTTCAACATTTTTTTGTGATAAATACATTGACAGTTATTTTTTTGATGGTATTTAAGGAGAGAGAGGTTAAAAAAGGAATGTTAATTATTACAGATACAGTCAACAATACAAATGACAATTTAGGATGAGGGACAATTAATTTTAAAAAACATTTAATTTTACATTTAAAGGGATTTTTTTTGAAATAGAATTTAGCACATTATTTTTTAAATGTACAATTTTTACAAAAATTTAAATTTGGTCGTTTTCTTTTTAACTTTTTTTTAATTGTAATTTATAAATTCTTTTTTTTACTAGTTAAAAAAGACAAGAAATTTAAAATATTTTAAAAGGACTAGGTAAAATACAGAGATTAATTTTTAATTGGAGACTTTTTTTTTTGATTGATTGTTTATCATGTGTGTCTATTTGTAATGTAATGTAGTGTTCACTTAAATATAAATTGTACATTTTGTTGGTTAAAAAACAAGACAAGGGATTTAAATATAATTAAAAAAGAGAGAAAAGTTATATAACTGAAAAAAGAATGGAGATTCGTTGTACTCGACTGGATGCATGTGTGTTTTTATTAATTATATACATGTACATATGCAATTTAATTTAATCTATGTCATTTTTTGTTACTCTCTTTAGTTAAATAGTTTAGTTTTTTTTTGGTAAAAAAAGGAAACTAATTGGTTAAAGATAAAGAGCTTTTTTTTTTAAAAAAAAAAACTCGATTCTTTTTTTTCTAAATATTTTTTTTGGGGTATTTTTTTTCTTCCTCCTCTTCCCATTTTAAATGTAGGAAATGAACAAAGTATTTCATTTTTTTGCGTTGATAAATTTTTAATTTAAATATATATTTTTTTTATTTCGTAAAACGTTAGTTTTTAATCAACTACTATAAATATACGTATTATTTTGAATTTTAAATAAGTTTTTTGGGGGAGAAAGTAGCTTTTTTTTAGTATTGCGAGTTAAGTTGACTTTCTCTTTTTCTCTCTCTCTTTTTATTTTCTGTCTCTAAAAAACTTTTTGTTTTGACTCTTGGCTACTTAAATATTTGTTGTTTTTTAATATCACTATACGGAACAAATATTTTTTTTGATTCTCTTTTTTGTTAAAAGTTTGATCCTCCCCCATTATATTTTTTTTTTCAAAATTTTTTGCGAGATGACGATGAGTTACATTCACCACAATTTACTTTGGTTGAAATTGTCAGTCAACACTTGACAAAAAAAAAGAAATTTGATGATGAACGTATGATGATGCGAAGGATGGGGATTTGCATTTTTTGGTTGGATTGACGGGGGGAAGATTTTTTAAATGGATAACACAAATAATTGTAGGAGATCACTGCAACGAACACTTGCTTTCAATCTGTGTCTTGAGCTCACTTACGTGAGTTTCCAATGAATTCTTCAACTCTGTTTAAAATAGGAAATAATTGTTTTTTTAGACAAATTCTTTTATTTTTTCTCAAAATCTTTCAAGATTTTTTTTTGAGATCGTTTTTTCCTGTTAAATGTAAAATGTAAAAAAAAAGATTTAGAGGAAAATGGAACTTACTAGTAAAATCATCTTCATCTTCTGCCTCAGCTTCCCTTGCAAGTTCTTCTGGCGTCTTCTTTTTTCGCATTAATGGATTGGGAGGTTCAGTCTCCTGCTGCTCTGCCACTTCTTCTTTTTTCTTGATGTTGTACTACAGAAAAAATAGACAAAAGGATAAGCAAAAAATCAACATTTTATTTCGATATGGACCCCCCCTCCTCCTCCTCCTCTTCGTCGTTTTCTATGAGTAAGAGGACAGACTTTGCATTAGGCTGACAAGACTAGCATCTCCCTCAACTCTCACACGGAATTGCGAGAATGTCAAGGTGACATGAAAATCCACTATAAGGCCGGCATCATCCCATGCTCAATAAATACAATCCTCTCCCTCCCTTTTATTCTATCTTTCTCTCTCTCTCTCTCTCTCCCACTTTCTCTATTTCTTTCATGGCCCAACCAACGTTTTAACGAATCATCGCACTGCACTTCTCAGAATGGCTGACAGACAAAGATTTTATCCCTCTCTCTCTCTCTCTCTCTCTTTTCTCCTTTCTTTTTTTTATGTAGAGGTGATTCATCACTTTGACTGAAAACATTTTTTCACTTTTATTTTTGGGTTTTTTTTGATCGGGGTCAATCTAAGAAATCGAGGAGGAGGAGTGTTCATTGTGCTCCATTTGAATTCAAGGATTTTTGGTTCATTCTGTTTTTATCTGGTCGATACTACTTGTGCATGACTATGATTTTTTTGTGAAGGAATTTGGAAACTAGAAATGAAATATATTTGGAAATCGGAATAGATTTTGAGCTTGTCTAATATTCAAAGGATTATTTTGAAAAAAAAGAGATTTGGACTTGATTTTTTTTGGATTGAATGATAAAATGACTATTTGAAAGAATTGAGGTCAAAATAATTTGACATGATAATGGCGGGTCATGTGCATTAAGTTTTAATGGGGAGTTTTTTTTTTAAAGTTGAAAATGAGAAAAACTGGATGAATCACCCCAAGTCTATTCAAATTTCACACCGACAATCAATAGAGACACCTGTCTACTCCACTTTGTGTACATTTCTTCAACCCGTCGACTTTCTCCTATTTTCCCCTCTATTCCCTCCCAAAAGAGGAGAGAGTGGGGGTGTAGAAATGGAGAGACTCATGAGATGAAATTTATAGGTGAAATGCATTCAAACCAATTTATGTTCTCTCTCTCGCTCTCTCCTCCAACTTCTTTCTCCCGCTTTCTCTCCTGTCTTCAATTTCCATACGCATTCTCTTGAAAAAACTTTTTTTCTCTTCTAAATTTTACATTTGGTACGATGCATATTCATTTCATTGCATTAGACGTCTTTTTTCTCTTATGCGTATCTCTAGTTCCTAAAATAAGCCTCGTTTTTGACTCTTTGACTTTCTCTTCTCTGAATACTCAACTTTCTTTACTTTTCCTTAAGATGATGCGTTGGTTGGAAACGTCATGAAGAAAGGAAGGGGGTAGGAATTGGGGTCGGGCTGTACGGTTGTGGAGTTGGTTTACAACTGTTGAGAAAGAACGATTATGTAATCACCTTAGTTTTCTTGCTCAAAACTTTCTCTTTATACATTCCAATGTTTTCTATGACTCTTGGTGCAGCCACTCTCTCTCTTGTAGAAAAAATATATGAAAACCACTTTCCTTATTAGACCCCTTTCCCCCGTTCGTTTTAGCCTTGTAACCTTGAGAGAGGGATAGGAAATGATGAGGGTATCCATAGAAAAAAAAACTTTTAAATATGATTTATCATACTGCTCTGTCAGCAATTCCCTCTTCTGTTCCAACCTATTGCCTCTTGCCATTTGTTTTGTCTCTCTCCCCCTCCTTTCCCCTCTCTCTCTCTCTCTCTCTCAAAAGAAGTTACAGCTTTAAACTTTCCTTTCTCTCAAATTATTCGCTTGTGAGAAATAAATTGGACACTCTCCACCATCGACCACAGAAAATCGTGGTGGCTCCCCCCGTCACGCCTCTACAATTCCAATTCCTCTCTACTTTCTATTTTGTCTTTTTCTACTTTCCCCAGGACTTTTTTTTGTGTGTGGAAATTAAAGGGGAAATATATATTTTTTTGAGAGAGAAAAATCGGGGACGAGGAGAAATGTTGAGAAATGGTTTTGGATTGGGTAGAAAATGAATGTGTATCGATTAGACGCTTAGTTTATTACTGTGTACGAGTGAAGGAGGGTAATATCGGTAAAATGTAAGTACACAATGCAACTTTCTCTTCAAAGAAGATGGGTAAGATAAAATGGGGGGGAAACAATCTTAAATGAGTCTTTTCACTATCCTTTCCATTGAGGAGAAAGTATGTCGTTCTCTTCTATTATCATAGTTTCCCCTCCCCTCCTCCTACTCTTACTTTCTCTCTCTCATAATATGAAGAACCAAGATGTGGAGAGAAAGTCTGATAGATTCCTTAGATTAATTTGAAGAACCTTGACAAAGTTTTATTGAGTTTTCTCTTCTGAAATTTCAAACTCTCTCTCTTTTTCCACAGGGGTTTTTTTCGGAAGAGAAACTAATGATGAAAATTTTCAAGAATAATCAAAAAACATGTCAAGGAAATTGGGAACAAAATGTCAAAAAAAAATTTTTTTTTTTCAAAAGCTCCATTTACACTTTCACTAGAGTATGAAACATGAAGTTTGATTGAATTGATTGGGCTCGTTTTTTTTGTAAATATTTTTTTTTCTGTGAAATAGAAAACTCACCTTATCTCGTATTTCTTGTCGAATCTTCTCTCTCTCCTCTTCCATCTTCCTGTGCTTCTCTTTCCTCCTTTCTTCAGCCTCACGGATGGCTTCAAGTCGCTCTCGTTCAGCCTCTTCCTCTTTCTCTTTGTCTGTTCCACTGTCATCATCTCCGCCTAATCCACCTGTCAAGGGAGAAAGTCACAAGAAAAATTTAAATGAAAAATGCCATTTAAATTTAAAACCAAAGATTTTTTTTCTTCCTAAATATTTACTCCAAAACACAGAACAATAAATTCACATTTTTGTTTTAAAAATATTTTTGATTGTTGTTGAAAATTAAAGAGAAATTTTATTCAAAGGAGGAGAATCCCATCATGTAGAATTTTTTTAAAAAAAAAGAAAGTTTGAAGGGGAAGTTCATGTTGGAATGGAGAGAGAGGGAATACATTTTAATGGAATTTGATGGAAGGAATTAAAATGTATAAAATTTGCATGTAACACGATTTCACTCCCATCCATTTAAATACCATGGATGATTCTTCACATTTTCTCTCTTTTGTGGTGACAATCTAAAGCCCTGTCTCCATTAGACTCCAAGAGTGTCGCCTGCCATAAGCTTCAATGTTCTCTCTCTCTCTTTCTTTGTGTATGTCTTTAGCAACAAAAAGTTTTTTTGGCAAGGTCCATGTCATTTAATTTTGTTTAGTGAGCGTCTGTTTCCTCTCAAATTCCAAAGGAGAAAGTCTCTGAGAGGACTTGAATCACATTAAAGAGAAAAGAGAAAGTTTATCTCAATTCTAACTTGATGGGGAAAAGTAGGTAACCCATAGTATAGACTGTTAATACTCCAAATAAGAGTTTAGTCCCTTCCAATCTTCAACATTTTCAAACTTTCTCTTCTTCTTTCTCTCTGTAGAGAAAATAAACAGACGGGGAAATGTGTAGGACAAGAGAGAAGGGGACGGAGAAGAAGCTTTGGAGAGATTATGATGAGGAATCTAATGGAATCTTTTTTTTGGACATTGAATTGTTCTCTCTCTCTCTCTTATTTTCTGACCAAAATTCTAGGCTGAAAAGGACTAAACTGTGTGTGAGGAGTGGTTGATGGAAGAGAAAGTAGAGCGGAGAAAACGTTGAGGATTTACTTTGATTTTCCTATGGACTCTCACTCCCAATTTCCCTATTCCGAGGAGAAAAAAACAAAAGAGAGATTCACACTACAAAATGTGGCTAAGGAGAAAGGAGTGAAAAATGGGAGGAGGGATTGGTCCATTGGTCTCGCTAATGAAATGAAGAATAATCAGAAAGACTGAGACTTTTCCTGGAAACTTTAAGGAAGCACCCAATGCTTTCTCCATACTGTTGGAGAGTCGACTATACAAGTTTTTTGGGAGGATAAAGAAAGTTGAGAGTCTAAAAGGCCTAGGTTTTGTTGAGAGGATGGAATTCGTTGGGGACTAACTAGCTAGACCATAGGACCATACTGAAAAATTCACAACGTGGTTAAGAGCTGAAGGGAAAAGTAAAAGCTATGCTCATCCTGATGTGAATTCACTGTCTGACGTCTTCCTTCCAACACCATCAACTCTAATCTACTCTTCCTCTCTTCTTCTTCATCTCTCCCTCTCTCTGTGTACAAGAGAACAAGTGCTGACAGAAAAGGAAGGAAAAAGGAGATGGATTGAATAGGGAAAGAGAAAAGGAGTGCCATGGATAAATGCTTATCTCCTTTCCCGTACTTTCTCTCTCTCTCTCTCTCATTAATAATGTAAACTCAAAAGAGAGAAAATAGCAAAAGATTTTCAGTTGTCCAGAACATCATCTAGAGAAGATCAAGTCCGTACCATCCACGCTCTACTTTTTCTTCCGCTTGCTTTCTCTTAAGATTGACTCATTCAAAACTGAACCATGTTCTTTTCTTTCCGTCTCCATTCTATTTTTTACATGTAATTTTTAAGTCATACAACAAATTTTCATCCTTTTCATTCAACTCTTTTAATGACTTTCTCCTCAAATTGTCTAGTCTAGAAAGGAAGAGTGAAATTTTCTGTGTAAACTTTCTCTAAAAACTGTATAGACAATTTGCCATCTAATCCCTTCATCCTCCCTCTTCTTCTTTTCATAAGTATGAAGATAAGAGAAAGTTTTTTCTTGTACATCTCTCGAGGCTTTTCTTGTCCGTTTTGGTTTTCAAAAAAAAATAAAGTTTTTTTTGAGAGAGAGGGAATCCCCTCAAATAAAATGAGTCTCACATCGTTCGCTCTTCATTTTTGAAAAGCCGCAAAAGTAAGAATTGACAGATATAAATCGCCGTTAATTTTTGAGAGAGATTTGGAACAAGAAATAGATTAGAAAAGAGTCCATTTTGTTTGAGAAGTAGCGGAGGGACTTGTGAATGAAATGTTAAATAATCCAGAAAAATTATTTTGGAGGTAGTTCAGAGGATAATTTTTAATTGATGATTTGTTTGTATTGAGGGATGCATCATTTATAATTGATAGAAGGAACTGTTCCAATTAAAAGATTGATGGTGTGAGAAGACACATAGTCAAACTTTCTAGAGAAAAGGAAGATTAGGGGAAAGCCCCTGTGGAGAAATCCCACTTGAATTCACACATCATTTCACTCATTAAACATCAAACATGGAATATTCTACCACAGCCAATCAAGACCAACACCACAAACTTGAACATGAAAAGACTTTCTCTGTATAATATGATACACACTCTCTCACATGTCTTGTAACAAGTACAGTGAAAGTGTTTATCCTCATCAATGTCAAAAAAAGAAGAACAGAAATTAGCTAAATTATAGTCTCCTTTAGACTTGGACTAAAAAAACTTGACTTTTGGTGGATTCATCAAGTGCTTTTTTCGTGTCATTCTAAATTGTCTCTAACTTTCCCCAAGGGACTGAAGATCAAAGGGAAACAATATTCTGACTTTCTCCATTTTTTGTCCAGGAGGAGGAGTTGTCTAATTAATAATGAGAAAGTTTTTATGAAAAAAAAGAGAAAGTTCAAGTTCCCTCCAATTCTTTTGATATTTGATACATGACCAAAAAATTATTTTTTTGCCGTATGGCATTTTCTCCTCGTCTCTACAGAATCAGTCAGAATTTGCCATGATGTGCAAAAAAAAAAACTTTTACTTTTTTTGCACAGAGGGAGAGAGAGAGGGATATGGACAAGTGGTCAGATTTGTGATTTGAGACTTTCTTTGGTGTTGTTGTAGACTGGACAAAGTGTCTCAAGTTTTTTGAGATTAAGAAAGAGACACTCTTTTTGTTAAGACTTTTTGAATGTGCTCTTTCCCCCGCACTCCCATTATACATGTACATGGTTACACTACAAGAGAAAGTTGAGGAAATAAAGTGTAAGTTACGAAAGAGAGAGAGAGAGAGAGTTTCTTCCATGTTTTTTTTATTTTGTTAGAGTAAGAGAAAGTTATGGTTCGTCTTTGCGAGAGTTGAACTGTAAACATGGATTGGAAGTAGAGAGAGAGAGAGAGAGAAAAAAAGAAAGTAACATTTTTTTAAGGAGATAAAGCTCTCACAACAGTAATTGCAAAGATGGTCATGGCGTGTTGTTCCATTGGAGAAAGGGGAAAACTCAAATGTCACCATCACGAGGGAGTCTCAAATAAAATGAGAGTTGAACAAGGCAAGGCAAGATTGCGTCAACTTTCTCTTTCTCTCTACAATAATATCCATCCAAAACTCCTTTGAGACACACTAACACAACAGAATATATTTTTCCTTTTCTTTTTTAGCCAACATAAAATTTTCTCCTTGGATCATTATGTCAAGTCATCCTTGTCCCTCTTCCTCTCATTTATAAAACACTTGACAATTTAACAAATTCTCAATAGAAAAAAAATTGACAATTTATTTTAAACACTTTGATTTAAATTCAATTTTCTTTTTTTTCTCTCTCTCTTTAAAAAGGGAAATGAGATGAGAAAAAAGAGAAAGTAAAGAGAAAATACTTGACAATGTTTTTTTTAACATGGTGTAAAATTGCCTTGTCACTGCATCGCACTTTACCATGACTATGCTAACTATGTATAGTAGACTGTATACTCAAGATGGAGAGAGTTTTGAGGGGGAAATAATGAATGTCAAAAGTTTAATTTAGCATGATAATTTAGGACACATTGTTATTACAAAAGACTAGACAAGATTAGGACTATGATGGGCACAAAAGATTGTCAAATTTGATGAAAAAAAAAAAACTTTCAAGTATCTTCAAAAAAAAGCGGCTCAAGGACTTGAGATAAAAAAATAGAATTTGCATGATAATATGAGACACAAAATGACGTCTCAGTACCAAAAAACTCTCTCCAGCTCCTAAATGCAACCTAAACATTAAACTACAAACTAGACATTAGATGACAACAACAAGAGGTACTAGAGAGAGAGAAAAAAAGAACAAAGTGAAAGCAAGTCTCATTTTTCTTTCTTTTTTTTTCTCACACCAGCTCCACTTACAATTCAACTCCTGTTTTTTTGAACTAAAGGGAATAACGAAAAATGCCACATAGACAATTTTCAATATTCAATTTTCACATTTATTCAATACTCTTGACATTACATGAAACTTGAGCAACGTTGACATTTCTTGCATGTTTTTTTTTGTCAAATTTTTGAGAGCTAATGCAACTGGATGATATGAAAATGACACTTATGGACAGAAAAAAATTGATTAAATATTGACAATTTTTTTTCCTCTTGGATAGGATAATGTGACTATCATTTTTTAAAGGTCAAAATTAGGTTTAGAATATTTGCCATATTTTTTGAAAAAAACCGTCTCGTTTGGCAGTTCTGTTCAATTATTAGGTGGGACGCAAGAGGGATTTTTTTGAAAAAACTTTCTTTTTGGCAGTTTTTGGGGTTCAACTTCCGACACGCAAAATAGTACAAGTAGGACAAAAAAATTAAACTTGCTATGTATATTTCCCTTTGAGAGAAAATTGCCCAAAAAAATGGATTATTTTTTTGCGTGGTTCCTTTCCCTCTTGTCACAATTTAAAATTTCATTGACCACACAAAAGAAAATGGAGAAAACTCTCTCCTTAGTTGTGTACATGTATATGAAGTGAAAGAGTGTGTGTCTTTTTTTTTTGGTCATAAATATTTATTTATATTGTACACATTCTTGTTGAATTATAAATAAAGGATAAACATTTACATGGAGACCAAATGCTACCCTTTTCTCTTTTACTAGTCTCTGGTAATAAAAAAAACCCCAAGGATGGGGAGAAAGAGAGAATAAAATTCAAGGATTGATTTTGCGTGTACAAGTACCATGACGAAGAAATTGTCCCTGAATATTTCAACATAATTTATTGATTTTAACTCTAAATACTTTTCTCCCCCCACCACTAATCCCAATGACCCACTCTCTTATTTAATGACTATCGTTTAAATCATAATTGATGAATATTTTCTCTACCCAAAAAAACCATTTCCACTTTTCTACTCGTCTCCTTCCAAATCGCACAAAAAAAGAGAAAGCCTTTTCGCAATTAATTAGAGAAATTTTTTGTGCCAAAATAAAACGCAGTTTTTTACTTTCACCCAGAAAAAAAAAAATTTTGCCCAGGCTCCAAACTAAATTTTCCTTTTCTCTCGTGTCTCTGGTGTAAATGTGTAGTGTACGGGGAGAGAGAAAGTTGAATTGAATTGAGAGTGTTGGGTGGTAGTTGACAATGGGAGCAATTTGATGTAAGGACATGAGGAAAAAAAATGAGGAGAGAGATGAGGAGAATGGAGATGTTGGAGGATGCGGGATCTTGTCACCAATATAAAAAGAGAGAGAGAGTATTCACGGGGAGGCCATAACAATAAATGGTAAGGGTCTTGTTCTTTTTTAGTAGTCGAGGGAGCTGAGAGTTATAATTGTCTCGTCCTCCTCATAAAGTCATGGGATGGTTAGTAGAGGACAAACGTGGAATTTGGGAGAGGATAAAAAAAACTGTGAAATGCGTGCGCTGAGAGCGTATGACTCCGTGTGTGTGAGATGGAGACGAGATAAAGAATGGAATTTTTGGTTGTGTTCCATCTTTTTATGCGTCGCACTTTCACTGAGTGAGAAAGAGAGAGAGAGAAGCCTTTTTTTCTGAATCATTGGCAAAAGCTGCATTGCAGTGTACGCAGTTCTATAGTCCCTAGTCCACCCTTTGTACTTTCTCCTCGACATTTAAACTTGTACACAAACATTCCACACAGATGTGTTGAGACTGTTAGGGAGAAAGCATTTATTATAAATATAAAATATGAACAAGATCCACTGCAAGTAAAAACCCCAGTCAAAAAGAAAACAACTACCCAGAGACTTTCACCAACTCATCTACCCCTTCCTTTTCTCCCTATTTATTTTTCCTCCAACACAAATTCCCTTTTCCCGGATTTTCTTTACTAATCTTCTTCTTTTCTTCTGGTTCTTCACACAACACACACACACAGTGAAAGTGGGAGAAAGTAGACAGAGACAAAATTTTGAACAAGTTGTAAACGATAACAATTTTATTTAGACACAGTAAATAACAGACAAAAAAAACACAAATAACATTTCCACTTGTAATTGTCCACACACACACACACACAAAGAGAGAAAACATTAGAAGACACCAAAAAACAGACCAAATAATTTTAAGTGGAGAGGGAGGAGAAAAACAAGGCAACTAATGGAGGGATTAAGGAATTTTCAGTTAGAGAAAAGGGGGAAAGTGATAGAAAAATAGAGAAGGAGGAGTAGACTCAGAAAGAAGTGTAGAAAAAGAAGAAAACTAAAACTAAAAGGTGAAAATAGTGAGTGTAAGTAAAAGAGTAATAAAAGGTTAGGGAGGGAAGAAGGTGCTCAAAAACTCACCAAAAACATCCATGGTGGTGGCTGATAGTAGTGGTCAACTAAGTACAATGAACACTTCCGGCTTCCACAAAGAGGACAACTGACTAGAAATCCCAAGGATGGAGAAACGAGTCCGTTTGGAGAAAGAGGGGGGAAACAATATATATCCCAGGAAAAGTATAAGAGAAAAGCGGGGAGATGGGAGAAACTTTTTTTTTGGGTCTTGGATTCTACAGACAAGACGAGAGAGTCAGAGACTGTGGGATGGAGTCACAAGCCCATGTCGAGCCAAATAGTTGGGCCAACGAGAGCGTAAGAGAGAGCGAGGAGTTTGTCTGTATGAAAGGAACGGGGGAAAGAGACTAGCTAAAATTTGTGCAGTGCCAGGAGGATCGATCCTTTCTCCGCTCTCTCTCTCTCTCTCTCTCTCTTAGCCAACTTGTACCGTGGAGAAAGTAACTGGGAGAAAAGGAGGGGAGTGAAATGCCATAACCAACCATCCTCAAAGCTATTTGTTTGCCCATTTTCTACCAGCACCAAATACCGCTGGGCTGATTGATGTTTTTTTTCCCTCTCCAGTCCCAGTCAAGCACAAGAACTAACGTCAAGACGACCCACTGTCTCTTGTCCCTTTCTATTTTATTCAAATCGTCTATTCTAATTTAAATTGTCAACTTATTCTTCTCCCCTGAGTCTCCTCTCAAGGAAAGTCTGTCCATTTTCAAAAAATAAAAAAGGGGCGTTCAAAATAAGGACAATCAGATAAGAAACTGAAACTGCACAGAAAAAAGAGGGGGGAAGGCCACAAACCCACAATTTTATAAATTAAATGTTAGACAGAAGGCAAGCTGGCGCTTGAAGAGTTTTTGAGCTGTTTTATTTCAGCTGGACTAGCGCGTAATACCATACCATAAAAAATGAGAGAGAGAGAAAGTATATAATTTTCACCGTCTACACACAATACGTGAGGGGTTCCATGTGGGTGTCTTAAGTCGAGGGAAAATGGTTTGCATTGATTTTTGACACAGTTGCTCTACTCCCCATAATAAATACAGCCAAAAAGGAGGTTAAACAGTAAAATCTACAGAGTGAAAGTGGGGGGACTGGAGAAAGCTGCAAAAAGGAGAGAGCCGTTCTTTTTCCAACTGCCAATGCCACTGCAGTCATTTTAGGCCTCTTTTTGGAGCCTTGCCAAGAATTTCAACACGAGGGGAAAAAAACTCAAAGTACCCTTCTCCTCACTCCTTTGCCCCCATCCGAATCAAATTTCACCCGCACTCGTATCAAACCCAACGCGGAGCCCCATGCCATTGTAAAATGCATACATGTATATATTGGGAATATAATCATTGTCGATTTTTTTTTGTTCTGCATGTGCTCTTTATACTTAAAATTCTAGCCCCTTGAAAGAAAGCACAAAAAAAGAAAGTAATGTTCATCGATCATACGAGCTCCCTATCTTCTTTCATTTCCTACCAAACCAAAAAAGAGCAGACAGACGGAGCGGGTTTTTTGGAGGCTATGGAGCTTGTCTCAAAATTTTGGTGAACCAGAACATTTGTCTGGGCCGCCGACTGGATATACTCTCTGCAGGGGGAGTCTAAGAGTCTCAACTCGATTTTCACTTTCTCTTCTCTCTCTCTCTCTCTCCTGCATAACCAATTTTGTCCGCCGTCCGCACTACCCTCTCCCATTCAAGGAGGTCCACTCAATGTAAAAGGACGGGAGAAAAAAATGGGAAAATTCTTTCTCAAAGTTGACTGAGTCGTATCATGCAAATCATGGATACAATGGAGAATAGTTTCTCTTTTTTCGGGGAGAAAGTCTAGAGAAATACAGAATGACTTTCTTTTTTTTCTCTCTCTCTATCCTCTTCCGTCCTCATCCTTCTCTTAAGCCCATTGAGCTCGGAAAAGTTGAAGACGAGGGGAGCTTGTTCCATTTCTCCCATCCACACACGCTTTCTCTTTCTCTTTTTTTTCTTCTTGTTCTATATCATGAATATTTGATTTGGTCCATTTTCAATTCACACTAGCAATTTGGAGACGAGTGGGGGGAGGGGTTTGGGAGTAGGAGAAAGTTGGTTGGAAAAAAGGAGGAGAAAGCCGCGTTGGAGTCTCTTGGGGAAGTTGCTTGTTGTTTAGAATGAAATAAATAGTAGACAAGATTATAGTGAAATTTCTACATAATTTATTATATTCACTCGACCAATCCTAAATATTCTTCAAGGTCCCCCAACTTTAAACAGGGAGAGACAGTCATACTCATCTTCTTCAAAGAGACAACTTTACCTAAACTATGAATACGACTTTCTTTACTTTTAACAAGTTGACTACTTTCTACTTAGAAATTGCAACTCAGTTCTACTTTTTCTCTTTCTACGCCCCCAAAAAAATGCCGATAGTGCAGAGAATCAAGAGAAAGTTTTAAGAACTGAGCAAAAAAAAGAAGCGAGTTTTCTATTCCTAAAAAAAGACTCTATCATTACCTCATAAACTAGCATGATGGTGAAAGTTTTTTTTTGTTGTCGTGAGAGTCTCAAACTATCTGCTTTCTTTGTTATTTTTTTCCCCAATTCCTAATCCCTTGATTTTACCTTTCCCTCTAGTTCAAGACTCGATCAAGTAAAACAACAGAGGACTACTTTCACCCCATAAGACAATCGACTGTGACGAGTTTTTACAAGAGAAAGTATATGAAAAGTAGTAAGTGATGATTGTGGAGGGAAAAAGAGAAAGTCTTATTGTTTCTAAGCCCCTAAGAAAGGGCGCTCCATTAGTCTTTATGGGTTAGTAGAATTGAAGAAAGTGTGGAAAACACACATGAGCTCTTTTATTTGTCTTTGATAACCAAATACCCCCAATTTTATTTTCTCCCTCCATTTTTTCCAGCTAAACAAAACAAAGAGAACTTGAGCCACTTAGTATTGAAAGCAGCTCAAATTGACGCATTTTTTTGGACAGGAGGTGAGTTGATGACTCATCAAAATTTATTCACGTGGTTTCTAAGGTTACTTTATTTACTGTACAAAATTATGGATATCTATGGAGACTTTCTGTATTGCAAAAGAAAGTTGGAAATCTTTTTTTCTAAAAAGTTTCAAAAATATTGTCTCTTTATTCTGTACAAAGTTTAGCATAGCAGAGAGAATTTTAATGAACTTGAAAAGAAAAGAGAAAGGGCAGGGACAAGAAATGTCTCTCAATTTATATTTTTTGATATTTTTTAACAAGACAAAAAAAGGAAATCTCAATCCTGTCCCTCCTCAAAAAAGAATCCCCATGGATGAATGACAATGTAAAAAGGAAATGTAAAATTTCAGTAAAAAAAAATAGTCCTTTCTTTTTTGAGATTGACACAAACAAGATGAGAGAAAAGATTGAGGAAAGCTCATTTTTTTGAGTTGACTTGACTAACTTTTCACTCTATTTGTCTACATTTTATTTTTTAAAAAAAATAAATTTAAAGTTGTTTTATAAAAAAAGAGACTTATTCGCCATAAATCTTTTACATATTTTTTTTACTACATTTTTTTAGCTCCAACAAAATCCTCCAATTTATTTCCTCAAAATCTGCAATGCGCTCCGCCTGCTTTCTCTTTGGTAAGATAAAGAGGAAGATGTAGGACGTGTGAAGAAAATGATTTAAAAAGCATTTTTTTTGAACCTCCCCTCAAAAAACTCTTGTAAATGAGTTGCTTGTTAAGTTTGAGATGGAGTTTTACAAGAAAATGCCTAAAGGAGTTTTGAGTGTTGTAAAAAAACAGACACAACTATTACGTCACCCTGACTTTCTCCCCTTTTAGAAGTGAAAGTAAAGATAGAGAGAGAGAGAGTTGATGATTCATTCCAGCCTTGAAGCCTCATGTCGTAATTTGTTTCTAACTCAATTGAATGTAATGCAGTTTACAATGTAAATTCTAAACTGTAAACTCTGCATAGAGCCATTCCAAAAGAGAAAGAAAGAGAGAGAAAGGTCTAGAATATTCGAAGAGAGAAAAGTTTGCAAGGGCTGGCAAAGAACTGCTTCACATTTTAATACGATCTAGACATGCATGCCTTGAGGAGAGACGAGCCAAAAAAGAGAGAAAGTTGTAGAGCCTAAGCCTTGGCTCGAGTGAAAATAGAAAATAGGAAAAAGGGAGAGAAAGTCAAGGTAAATTGTAGAGGAAGGAAGAGTATTTAAGCTTGATTATTAAATTGGAGAGAAAGTGGGATAGGCAGGGAGTGTAATATAGATGAGAGGAAGGGGAGCTGATGAGTAAGTACGTAATTGCATAATCAAGTTGGGTGGCTTGGTTAAAGCGGTTATCAACTCTTGCCCTTATTTTTCCCTCCTCCCAAAAATAGAAAAAACCTCAAAAAACCTATCACACTCCACCTTCCATATTCAAAATTGGCGTCAAACAATTCTCCTCCATCAAAAGAAAACAAACCCAGTTTCATCAAATTCATTAATCTCAAGCGGAGAGAAAAATTGATTGATTTTTTTAATTTCTAGCAAGAAACCCAGAGAAAGCAAGCAAGGAAAAGGGAGAAAGGGGAGTGTGTACTCTTGAGATAGGAAGAAGGTTTATTTAGTTTAATACAATTTGTGGAGGGGAAGGGGGCCAAGAGTGTAAATTTGTGTGTGAGGCAATCTGTCTGGAGAAAGTTGAAAGTGTAGGGAATTGACATGGTTCAAGAAACTTTATAGGGACGGGTATAAAACTCAAGAGACTAACTAACTGAAAAGGGACTCACTACTTGGTGGTAGAGTTGAGATGAGGAAATATTATTTTGTGCCTCCAACCATCCACTCTCTCTCTCTAACCTACCATACGTCCGTCTGACTTACGCTCAATGAACTTTTACGACTAAAATTTATACTGAGACTGAAATCCTCACATGATTTTTGCATATTTTGCCAATTCAACTTTGACAATGGTTAAAATTGTAAATTTCCCCCATTGTTATTTCTATTCAGCCACCTGATTATTTTGAGAATTTCCTCCTCCTCCTCTGTCGAAATGAGAGAATAATTTACTGGGGAAAAGGAAAAGAGTGACAGTAGAAATAATGTGAAAGTGAAAGTAGATAAAAAGATGGAAGGATTTTGGGGACGGGAAAAGAAGGCTGAAAAATCGTTTCAATTTTCTTCAAGAGATTGAAAAGTAATGTAATTTATAGGGAGCACATTGACAACGGCATCTTTCTCTCTACTTTCTCTCTTCCTTGCTAGGGTCTACCACCCTCCATTTTTCCAATACCCTGAAGGACATGTGACATTTTACTCTTATTTTTTTTATAAAATGTAACAAACTTTCCCTTTGCCCAATTTTCTTCCTCTTTTTTTTGATATTAATAATCCAACAGATGGAAATATTGTTTTATTTTTTTTATAAAGCCCATCAAAATTTTGGGAAGACCTCCCTCAAGTTGTATTTATCTTGAAATAAAATTTGCCAAAATTTTTTTTATTTGACATTCTACAAAATAAAAGTCTAACCCACTTCCCTTTCACCCTTTAAATTTTTCAAAGAGAGATTCAAGAGAAGGCCCCCAAAAAATTCTATTTTTTATAAAAGAAAGGAAAACTAAAGTGAAAGTGACAGAAGGGAGAAGAGATAATAAATTTTTGAGACTGGGAGCCGTCAGAGAGAATCTTGGATTCTTGTAAAATTGTATTTTAGTAAATAGAAAAATGGAAGGGAAATTTGAAATTTTGTAGATGGGTGGAGGTCTGGAAGGAATAAATTATTGGATAATAAATGGAATGTTGCATTGGTTGATTTAGTACACAAATAAAATTGGAGGGACGCTTCAAATATTTCTCTCTACAAACTTACAATCTACAACATGCCTTTCTCCCTTCCATGTTGATTTTATAGAGAAAGGCGGAGGAGGAGGGGGGGACAGAACAGAAAGGTAATTTTCATTAGAGAATCATGTTAGAGGAAGAAGATTGCGTGTAAATCAAATTTTAGTTTTACTTTCTCTCTCCAATATCCCCATTCTTCTCAGTGAAAAAGAGAAAGCACACAGATCTCTCACTCTTTACACGACTAACTATCGTCACCAATGGTGGCACCAGTGGCGTCATCACAGAGTAAAATACCAAGAGTAAATATTGACAGAGGTAGTCACATTAGTAGACAAACTCATCAACTTTCTCTCCTCTTTCCCCATTGAGAAAAACCCTCTCCCTTTCTTCATTTGACATTTTTCTAAAGATGGGGTATTTCGTCACTAACAATGTAAAGCCTCTTGTACATTTTTTTGGACTTTCTCCTTTCCTGTCCTTGTACGACTCTTAATATTTGGGGAGTGCCGCCTCAGCAATTGGACAGCTGAGGTTATTATTGCCCTTGCCGTCACATGACAAGTAAAAAAAAGAGAGAGAGATGACATTGACAAGTAAAAGGGAATCATGAGCTTGACATGGACAAGAATGTTTCCACTTTTCTCCTCACGGGAGAAAAGACCAAGAGAAAGAAGACCTCAAGGCTTATGTGGTCTCGTTTACCAAAAAAAATAGTCACCGAGACTTTCTCTCTCTCTACATCCTGTCAAACTCCAAGGATATAATGTTATAGACCCATATAATGAAAGACTGTCACTGTAGGCTACGTCTCTCTCATAACTTTTGAGACCCTAATCAAGGCTTGGTGGAGGGTGAAACTTTTTCCGAGAAACTTTTCCCCAAAATTCCACTCACTAAAGTTCTTCCATTTTTATTGGTAAATGTAGAGTGTAGTCTAATAAATGGGAAATTTAGGCAAGAAAATAAATATCAAAAAGGTGATTATTTTTTACAAACAAAATGTATGTTGAAATTATGTAAAAAATTTACAAGGGAAAAATAAAGAGTGAGACACCCTCCCTCAGAGGAAGGAGGAGGAAGATTGGAGGATAGTGATGATACTTTTAATGCCTTGTGAAGAATATTAGTTTTGACATGACTCGCATCATTTTTTACGGAGTCTTTGAAAGAGAGAGAGATGATGAAGGGAGAACCTGCCAGATACACAATTCTCTCCACAAGATATCCACTGATTGGAATGGGCGGGACAGAAGCCCATCGACCCAATTGCTCCACTCTCTCTTTGCCTTGTCATGCCATGGCCTTGTAACATGGAGAGGATGGGTCTATGACTAGATTGATGTTAGGTTAGGCATCGCTTCCTTTGTCGTTTTATTTCATCTTAAAGGTCGAGGCTGTCTAAGCTCAAGCTTAGCCTTCCCTCTCGTCTCACTGTCAACATCATTCCAACTTTCATTCCTCAAGAGTGCCTCTCCTCTCCAAAATTCCCTTGATCCAATTCAATTTCTTAGAACCCCAAAAAGAAGCATGCATGTGAATCCTCCACTATTATAAATATTGCCCAATTTCCCCTTCTCCCCCCTTTCTCTTTCTTAAGTGATTGGGAAATACATGAAAATTCCAATTTCAATTGACAGAGGAGCCTACAGGGTGATTGTCCATAGCCATTCATTGTCCAAGAGAAAACATTGAATGTTTCAGCAACTTGACTTTCTCTTGTTCAAACAAATATCCTCAATTGCCCTCTCTCTTTCACCAGCACCAGGTCAAAGTGTAGGGTGTGATTGTCCAAGTTTGTGGGAAAAAAAGGATTTTTTTTACATGTCTCCTCTTTTTTTTGAGTGTGCACAAGGCACAATGTACACTACACACCCACGTGTGTTCTTTCCTTTTTTGTGCTTGATTTTGGTGTGCGTGTGTGTAGGAGAGAAAGCTGGGTGAGGGATGGTTGGAGAGAATGAAAGGAAGGTGTAATGCATCTAGACGCTGACTGAAATGTCCAAGTGTACTCTTGGGACTCCACTTAGGAAAAGAAAAGAGAAAGTCGAAGAGGAAAAAAGTTTTATTTATATATAAAGAATTCTTAAGAGTCTCTCTCTCTCTCTCTATAACATACGTAGAGAAAGGAGTATCTCACTTAAATACTATCGAAACCAATCAAAAGATTGCAAAGAGAGAAAATTTGTAGGGTTTATATACAATCTCATAAAATAATAACGTCAAGACCGTCATTCAAACATTTTGCAAGAGATAACGACTCTCCATTAGACAGGCCAAAGATTTTTTTTCCAAGAGAGAGAAAGTAAAAAAAAAATACTTGATTTCCACTTTCTTTTGAAACAAAAATCCATTATTATTATTAAAAACTTGAACTTTTTTCATCAAATCCCTGTAGACAATTAGATTCATTTTAGTTCCTATTTCTAATTTTTCTTCTTTTTATGAGGGTCCATCAAAACACTTTTGTGGGTGCAATTTTGTGCGGGACATGACTTTCACTGTCATAAGTAAATTCAAGAGAGAACATGACAAGGCTTGTCACCTTGAGGAATGTACAATTTGTAATTCTTGATAAAATTAAACTAAAGTGAATGGGCCTCTTTAGTTCTACTTTCTCTTTTGTCTAGTTTTGGACAGGAAGATTTGGGAGGGAGTGGTGGGATTTTAACTTTTTTTGATGTAATAAACGAGTCTTAAGTTCCTCGTAATGAATTCTTATCTCCTCCGCTTGCCGCATTTTCCATGTCATTTTCACTCTACAATTATTTTCTTTTATGCATTTCTATGAGGGTGCGGTCAACTTTAGAATAGTGCCAAGTACAAGACTTTCTCTTTTCCAAAATTCTTTCTTATCCCATTTAAATAGTCTGTAGAAATTTCTTTGCAGATATTTATTCCTTTTAAATGTCCCCCAAAAAATTGTTTCGCCCTTTTTAATTATACGGAGAAAGCAGAAAACATGATTCTGTGCAAAAAAAGACAATGGGGAATGTAGAATGAGACTAGGACAAGGAAAAAGAGAGTAAAAGTAATTGTGTCCTTACCACAAAACAATCAAAATAATTTAATGGTGATTTAACACAACTACAAATAGAAAGTCCCTCCCCCTCCCCCCTTACAATTCTTTTTAATGGCCGCCTGGCTTTATCTTTAAAGTAATTTGTCTCTTGTGCTGACTGGAGTTTTCTCTCCCAACTTTTTTTTTTAAAAACTCTTGGTTTTTTCATCCCACTAAAAAAACTATCTGTAGTGGAGAAATTCATTGTAATAACAATTGGGAGGAGAAAGTAGCCTAAAAGGGTTGTGTGATTTCGTGACCAGTCAGACTTTTTGTTTTCTCTTTCCAGTCGACTATTTATCTTACTACCAGTGACCTAATTTCATCCCCTCAGCTTTCGATTTCCCCTCTAAAAAAATGAAAATAAAAGGAGAGCGGAAGAGGAAGGAGAGAGAAAAAAACAAGAAAAATAGGAAAGACAGGCTGAGATTGCAATTTTGAAAATAAAAGAGTAAAAAAAACTTTCTCTTCTTCTTTCACAGAGAAAAAAAGTTTAGAAACCTTTTCTCTATTGGATAGAGAGAGAGAGAAGACATCAAAGACGAGAGAGGAAACTGGGCAAGTTCACAATTATAATCTGAAACGAGGGAACGTTGATTAGTTCTAGTTGGAAAAAAATGAAGGAAAGATATGTATTTTATATGGAGAAAGTGACTTTTGGATTATACAGGGAAAAAAAGAGTCTGAAAAGCATTAGCTCTCATGCACAAAAGCTTTCATCCTAGAGAAAATGTAAATCAAAGAGAGAGAGAGAGACTCACACTTTTTACACAAGAGAAAGATCTTTCTCTCTTTTTTTCAAAGTAAAAAAGGGAGTAGAGGGGAAAAGTGAAAGATGAGAGAGGGGGGATGTGGGAGTAAATTAAAATTTGCAAGCTTTCTCCATTATATTAAAAATTTCCGCTTTCCACTTCATACTTCAATTAGCGATTGCTTTCTCCCCTTCTATGATGCAGTCAGCCACGCAGGGATAAGTTAGTTTCAAAAAATTTACTCGTATGCACACTTTCACTTTTTCAAAGTCTCTAAAATAAATACACATGTGCTCTCATCAACTTTTTAAGTGAAAGTATACGAAAAAAATTGTAATTTTTAATCTAAAGAGGCATACATAATCTCTCATTTTTGCTTTCTCCTTTAAATTTTAATTGTAAACAAAAGATTTTTATAAAAAAAATCAAACATTTTTTCTTATAATCAATCTCTTTGATAAAAATTAAAGGTACTTTTTATATTTCCAGCTAAAGAGAGAGAGAGAGAGAGAAAGTTTTTTATTTCATGGAAATTATTAATTCCAGTGAACATGTAAAACTTTCTTTTTATGAAGACTAAAAATTGTAAAAAATATATATTTCTCCTCGCAAAAGAAAGGACGGAATTAGAGCGGAAGATGAGTCATGAAACGGAGACTAGGAAGGAAGATATAAACTTTCTCTTGTCAAAGGTTTTCTGATATAAAAGACAAGGTCTTTCTTTTTTTGAGAAAAAAAGAGCTGATATTTCACAAATTCAAATCACGAGTCAATGAAGGACAGGAAGTGAAAGGAACAAGATGGAGAAAGTCTGAGAGATTATTTATTGACAAATTCTCCATCATTCATCCTTTATTTTTTGAAAGGATCAGTCATCAAATGTCCATTGGGTTAATAAAATGTTTGACCTCACTCTCCTTTCTCTTGTCATCTCTCACTTGTCTCTGTCCAGTCTCTTGTGTGACACGTATCCTCAATTTATTTTGTGAAAGTAGAGGGGAGAAAAGATGGGATATGGTTTTAAAAAAATGAGGAGCTTTTTTGACGTTGGTGTGACTTATGAGTTTCCCATATTTTACATTTTTATGTGTATAAAATTGGTCGAGTGTTTTCCCAGATAAAAAAGTGAAGAGAGAGGGAGAAAGTGAAAGCAATGTAAGCATGGATGCGAGAAATGTAGGATTACTTTACATTTCACGCTATTTTTAGCATGTAATGCGACAAAATTGTGACAAGCACAAGGACCAATGCAAACAAGACCCCTTTCTTTCTCTTCCCAAAAAACACTTTCTCTTTTTTTGGAGTCAATACATTCACACAAACCAATTTTGAACTTTGTTTATATACATCCCATAAAGAGAAAATTGCTTAACCCTTGTCTGTTCTTATAACCTTGTGAAATAAAAAGAAAATTTTCAATGAGGGGAGGAAAAGTACAGAGAAAGTCAATATGCAAAGAATATTGATACCAAATTTTCACTGAAGGATGGGGAGGAGTGAAATTAAATCCTTCCTGTCATCACTCAAAAAATAATATAAGGGAAAAAATTTTCTCTCTTCTCCCCTTGAAAAAAAGAAAATTGAGGTGAAAGATGAAAGGAGAGAGAAAGTACTGAAAAGGATGAGCTGATGATGACAAAATCGACATTCCACCAACTCATGGAGAAAGAATGCAATAAACTGACTTTCTTTCTGGTTAGAAGAGCACTACAACAAACCCCTTGTCCCAACTTTCTCTCTCTTTGTCAATATTGAACAAATAAAAAGAGAAATTCATTTCCCTTGACTTGCCAAAAAATGGAGAAAGACAGCAGAAAAAATGATTTACGATTGGGACATGGAGGGAAAGATGGAGAAAGTGAGAATTAGGAGTGCACACTAGAAATTTCACACAATTTAACTAATGTTGGAAGAGATGATTAAGTACATGTGTATCTCTAGTGTGTGTCTGTGTGTGTGTGTGCATGGGAGAAATGGAAAGGGAAAGGAGGATTTTAAATTTGTTGGGTAAATCCTTGAAATCCGGTAGCTAGCTAAAGCTTTTAAGATTAATGGAAAAGGGCTAAGAAGATTAAGGGCTCAATTCAAAAAATATTTTTGATCCGTACCAACCATTTTCAGAGAAGAGAAAGAGCAAAAACAGGAGGATTTAATTAGTGGGGAGGGCGGGCCAAGATGAGCTGTTAATGAGACTCAAGTTTTCTATAGAATAAAAGAAAATGACTCTCTTTCTTTCTCTCTCTAGCCCACAGTCATTTTCTGTATAGAAAATACATGCAAAAGAGAGAGAGAGAGAAAGTTCTCAAGATATTTGTTGGCAAAAGATTTTAATTGCAATCTCAAAACAAACTTTCACCTTCTCTTTCTCTCTCTCTCTCTCTCATAATTCCACAGCTTTCTTGGACTCTTCGTTTTCACCTAATGAAATGCTAAGTGCCATTCAACCTTTTCATGACCCCTGTTTTTCCTAAACTGATTTTTCTGGGGGTGAAAATGGTGGCCCATATTTTTTACTCGTTCATTCTTAAAAAGTAAAAGCCAAAAATTAGGATTTTTTTGGAAAAACCTAAGCTCCCATTTCCAGAATACCTGTAGCGATTTGTTTTTAGTGTTTGTGAAGAGAATTTGTAATTTACTCACCCTGTTCTCTTGTTGAAAAGAAAAGTGAAAATTCTTTTTTTGTTCATTATTTTCTTGACTTTCTCATGTCATTGTACTTGTACTAGTTTACAGAGCTTTCTCTTGGGCTGTCGAAATTCATTAAAAAATTTAATGACTTGAACCGTTGAAAGCTAAAAACTGTATTTATTTTTAACTTTACAAATCTTTTCTCTTTCAGAAAATTTGAGTGTAATTTTTAACGATGTTAAATAAATTCCATCTTTTACAAGGTCATTTATTTTGAAAAACTTTCTCTAATATTAAATAATATTCCCAATATTTTTAAAAACACTACAAAACCTCCATAACAAAAAATAAACCGCCATTTTTTATGTGGGCTTAAATCCTACACATTTTTCTTAAAGAGCCAATGAAATGTATCTCTCATATTTTGTATGGTCATCCCCAAAATTGGACCAATAGTAAAGAAGATGATAATGATAATTGGGACGAATCTCGCTTTTTTATCGGATGAAAAAAACCGAGAGAGAGAAAACCCTAGAAAAGAAAGAAAGCCACAATTTTTTGTGCCTCATTTTTCTATGAGGCTCGTTAGCTGAGTTGAGCCCATTTTTTTGGGGACTTTTCTTTCTCTTTATTAAACATTTTCCCTCTGCCAAAAAAGAAAATAGCTTGAAGGGTTCTCTCTGAGGAAATGAATTTTTTTTTCGAGACTACACATTCATAGACAAAGTCATCTCAAGATATCGTTTCTGTGCAAAAAAATGTGTGCAAAAAAAAGTCATACGATTCTAGATTGTCTCTCCACCAATTTTTTTTTTCGTGGAAAAAAAAAGTCACTCTCCGACACACGGAGAGTGACTTTTTATTCACTTTGACTTTCCCCATTCACATAATTACGCCATCACCATGGGGTGGCAGTGCTAATTTATTTGCACATTTAGTTTAATGTAGACTGTAATGCAGTTCCCCCTCAAAAAAAAAAGAAAGTTGCCCACTCAATGAAACTCTAACGTCTAAAAATTCTTTGATTAAATTGAACCCCCTTTTATAATTCCATGTAAAAAAAAAAGATCCTTTCAACATAAAATTGTATTAAAGGTAAGTTAACCCTTTTGGCTGGATCTGGAGAACAAGCTTAGGGAGAAAAAAAATAAATCTTAAATTTCATTGTGCAAAAAAGAAAAGCTTCTTTCAAGTTGAAATTGTACTCGATATTTTTTCTAGAGAAAAAAAGAAGGGGGGAAAACACATGTAAAGAAATACTATGGAGAAAGTATTTTGGAGTGGATTATAGACTGTCCCTCAATTATACTCTAAAAAGACATTTCCTTGTTGTCTATCTCTTAGTCTCCTATTTCATCCGACTTTCTCCTTCCTTTTAACATAAAAAACTATCTCCCATTACAATGCTGGAAGTTCAACTCGAGAAAATGGTGGACATGAGCAACTTTCTTTCTTTCGTAAGGGGAGATGGAGAGAGAGTTAGACTTGGAGAAAAGGAGACTCAGATTAAATTTCTCGGATGTCTTGGCTTCGATAGCGGAAAAAATAAATGGGTATAAACAAGTTTGGTCGGCCATGACTGGGGAGCTTAGTATGAGAAAATAGTTCCCATGATAATATCATTAACTTTGAAGCAAAGAGAGAAAGGTGGGAAATTTTGTTGTTGTCTTAAGTCTCCAGTTAAGATTCTTTCTCCCTTTCTCTTTCCCCTCCTCTCTCTGTCTTTTTTATCCTCAAAATAAATGGCCATTGTGCAATACAAAGAGAAAGACAAATGAAATGTCTGCTCGACTTGTTATTCACATGAAAATCCATGTAAAAAGAGAAAGAGAGAGAGAAAATATTTTGAGAGATGAAGTAAATTTCGTGTCGTACAAAAAAAATAAAGTCTTGCGTGAGTCCCTCGTTTACCATATTCAGTCTAATAACTTTTCTCTTGAATCTGTTTTGAGGTTTTTTCTCTTCTCTTGCTTTCCCTTTTTTCTCCATGCCATAGTTCCCTTTCCCAGTGGGTTTTCATGGGATGGAAGAGCTCTAGATTTGAGACAGTGGAGCAGATGGTGAGGGAGATATAAAAAAATGCATTCAAATGGAGACGTCGTCTATTACATTTTGCTAGTAGTAAAAAAGAGAGGCTGTGAGCTTCTATGACCCAGAGCGAGACCATGAAAACCGGGTCAATTTGTATATTACCTTGTTCTAAAATTTTTGAAAACTTTCTCTTCTTAACTTTTGTCTGTACATTTTTTGAAATGTCACCATGTTTTTCTTGTTTTGGAATTTGGAGTAAATATTTTTGGAGATAATATTTTTTTATGAAAAATAAAACAAAAATTTTAGACTGACCTTTGACAGCATTCAGCTTGTTGCCCACCATCTGCTTGGCCACAAAGGCGGCCATCTTTGCACCTTCCTGTCTTGACGACGGCTTCTGTTTATACTCTTGGTAGGTCTACGCCAACACACGAACGCCCAAAACACCAAATGGAAAGAGAGAAATCTGTTAAAAAAAATAACAAAACATTTTCTTAAACTTTCTCTTCTTTTTTTATGCTAAACAAAATTAAATATGGACACTTGGACTTGATAAATTCCTTTCTCTTTTCCAATTTAGTAAAAGTTTTCCATTTATTTTTTATACTTTCTCTCTTTTGTAAAATGTAGTCAATGTGAAATGTAGATACAAAATGGCGTTGAAGGAATCAAATTAAATCAAGTTTTCCCCATCAATTCAATCTTTCTCCCGTTCTCTTTAATGAAAACGAGAGACTAAAGTCAGTTGAATGGAGTAGAATGGGGCAGACAAATGGAGGTCATTATTATTATGATTATCATTATTTTTCACCGCATCTCAAGGTCCCCTCCATCTCTTCAAGTGGAGGTCCATTTTTATCTCCCTCCCGTCTATTCTCCCACACAAAAAAAGATGGAAATATTTTTCTGTACGGAAAACACGTCTTGCAAGCTTTCCCTTAAAAAAGAGGAAAGACTGGGGAAAGCCTCAAGAATACAAAACTATTTGGACTTTCTCCGTACAATTTCACCATCTGACAGAACAACAGAACAGAAACCTTTTTTTTTCTTGTTGTGTATACAAGAAATAAAAAAGAGCAGGGATTTCTCGGAGATTGAAAGAACGAGAGAGAGAGAGAGCCTTTTACATTAAATCCATTAAATGCAAAACAAAAAAAAAGGAAAATATATTGTGCGTGATCAAAATAAATAGCAGGCCAACTATACAAATACCGTATTTCCCATTTTATTTTTTTAGTTACCAGGCAACTTGCTAATAAAATTTTTTGGGAGTGTGTAAACAAGCCGGAAAAAATCTCAAAATTTCTCAAGGATGGAGGGGGGGATTGAAAAGAAAGGAATACGGGAGATGGTTATAATAGATAAACAAGAATTGAGCTAATGTTATAAACATGAAGGGAAAAAAGGGTATTCCAGGCTTTAAGCTAAAGCTCCATCAAGATAAAAAACAAAAGGGGGGACTAATCAAGGCAAAGGGATATTACACAAGCAGAAAAACTGGGAGAGAGAGAGAGGTGGAGAGTGGTGCCAAAAAATGTTTTGGAATTCTGTACCATGCCAACCTCACATTTGGCACATGCTGAACAGCTTGCGCAACCAACCAACCATCCAATAAGGCCAACAAACAGAATAACACAATGTACAAAAAAAAGGCCAGACAGCCAAGGGATTGATGCAGAGAAAAACGAGGGGAGAAAAGGTTTGTTACTCTCCATGTTATTCTCCAACTACAAAACTGAGAGAAAGTAGGGAAAAGGGGGGTCTTGGAATTTGATTTCCATTTTTTACAACAAGAAAATTGTATACAGGACACTTAAAAAAGGGAAAGAGCGTAAAAGAGAAGGGTTGTTCCTTCTACGCAATGTAAAATGGAGCAAAAAAGTTAAAAATGTACAAGGAGAAAGTCAAGACGAAAAGGTTGGCAAAAAAGAGAGAGAATTCCAGTAGAGAAAGTATGGGTATAAAATAAAATAAATCGTTATGGAAAAAAAAGTGATTCCCTTTCTTCTCTTGCGGTGCTCCATTGATTCTGGGAGTAAGTAATGGAAAAGGAGGCATGTACATGAAAGTACACACAATGCACATTTTATATAAATATAACGACTCTCATCATTCTTTCCCTTCTTTTCACACCCAAGAAGAGAGAGAGAGAGGGAGGAGGGGGAGTAAGAATAATTTTCTATTGATTATGTGTCACCCTTAGAATCTTGACTAAACCTGCACCTACAGGCCATACCAACAGCCCCACGTCATAGACGAATGGATACTCCATCATGTCTATTCAACTTTACATTACAACATTATTCAACCGAAAACTCGGCGCCTCAAAAAACTCCCAGAGAGAGGAAAACAAGAGAAAACTGTGGCGGGACTTTCTCTCAAAGACAAACACAGACACACACAAGTGAGGCAATGGATGGAGATTACAAACAACCCAACGGTCCATATGGTACATGATGCCAACTTTGGGCTTTCTCTTTTAGCCACCTTATCTTATCCTCATCTTCCAGAGAAGATGAAGAGCCAGAAAAATTAATTATCCAGTCCATCCTTCTCATGTCAAATTTATTAGACAGACTATTTTTTGGGGTCAAAGGTGATGGATCTCCCTCTTGTTTTGTATTGGGCGATTGCAAATGCAGAAATTCATTGAATTGACTAAAATGAGTCCACCCACAAATCCTCAATGTCTCATTTTCTTTTTTTTTGTCAGGGATGAGAATGACAAGGGGGGAGGGGTAATTTTAAATGTAATTTAATTTGTCATCAAAATTTCATTCCAATCCCTTTGTAACAAAAGAGAGAGACACAAAATGGAGGGGGGGATGTTCCGCTTGAAATGAATTAGAGAATTAAAATGTTATAATAAATTCATACAAAGCTCTGGATTTTGAGAGATGAGAGACTGGGAGACTGTTTGGGGAATATTTGAAGAGAGAAAGTACAATTTACTGTAAACAAGAGGATGAGAATAGACAAAAGCTTTTATATTAAATGATATTTTAAAGGGAGAGAGAGAGAAATTTTCAAACCATTAGAATAAAATCCACTACATTTCTCTATTAAACAAGTTTACAAAAACATGATAAAGGACAATGAGACACACTGACAACTTGTACAGGGTGTGTCCCCTCCCCAACTGGATTGAGTGCCAAAAAATCTACGTCAGGATGACGCCAGTCGATTTTGACTTGACTTTCTTTTTTTTTTATAGAAATGTCGAAATCAAGCCAAATTTTTTTTCTTGACACTTAATCTCTGACCTAGGTCAATAGAATTAAGAGTGGAGTGCCAGATGCTGAATTGGAAGCTCTACAAAATTTTTTAAAAAAAAATTCTCTTTGGTTGTGGGAAACCCTGTATAGACTGTGTAGACTAGGCTACCCGCATAAAGTTGGGGAATATAGAAAGATGGTTGTTAATGGATTTATTATCGGCGGGGAATTAAAGTCCTGAAATCTGAGCTTGAGTGTTACATGAGATTTCAAAAGCTTTTTGTGGTGATTGAGTTTTTCCAGGCCTCTCTATTTTTCTAGGGCTTTCTCTCCTAGAGAGAGAGAGGGAGAGAAAGTAGGGAAAATTATAGAGAATTTTCAATTGTAGTCAACTCGACTAAATAAAAGGGTAATCGTCTTTTGTAGGAAGGAGGCAAGAGGATAATCTCGAATTGATTACAGTGTACAGCATCCTTGAAATATGACCCTTCCAACTTGAATTACAATCTCCCATTTTCTTTCTATTGCGTTTTTTTCTCTCCTTTCTCTCTTGACATTTCTCTTCATCTCCATACTCAATCAATACACTTGAAATAATTTTATAAAATGTCAATTTTTTTAAAAAAAGAATTTTAATAAAAATGTCCTCACATTTTAAAAATGAAAGTTGAGTGGGAGGAAATGATTTGAAAGATGTACATTAAATAAATAATAAAAGATGGGAAAGAATATTCCAAGATAATGGAGACTACAAAAAAAGTAGCCTAAAGCTTTTTGAGTTGGACATTTTGTGGGCTGATTTTGTAGAGAGACAAAGAAGAAAGAGGGAGGGAGGGGGGATGGAGGAGATAAATAGTCTATACAATTGACACTGAATACAGTTAGAAAGTTTATAGACAAGGACTTTTAGAAATTAGAGAAAGCGACTCTCTCTCTCTGTCTGTGTATGTCAGAGAGTGAAATGCTTTTAGGAATTGTAAAATGGATGAGTAAAATGATCTGACGTTGCATCTTTGTCTATTCAGGGACAATAGGATGAAAGTTTTCACTTTTCACTTTTTCCCCGAGTCCTCTGAGTAGAAAGTCGATTCCGCACGATTCCTAATAAATAGAATCTCGGCATGAAGCCGTCAACTTTGGAATAGTTTTTGGGACTAGACTTGATCCATGTGTACGTACATATGGACACAAACCCATCGTCCCAACTCCCACCCAAAAAGAGAAGAGAAAAAAAAACTTTAAGCTCATCTCCCCCCATTATTTACCAGGAGGAATAGAGAGACACTTTGAATCCGTTCACCAACCCAAAGACACATGACACATAATACATTCTACGACACTTTTCTCATTCCCCCTCTTTCCCTTTCCCACTTTCCCTTTTTTGGAGCCAACTTTCTCCTTTCTTGAAAATGCTCTCTTGTGGTCATACTCTCTCCTTTGACAGACTCTCTCCATGTCAATGTGTACAGGGCCTTTTTGTTTGACTCTGGACAAGTTTTTCTCCAATGAAGATGCAAAGAGAAGAAAACTCGTAAACTGGAAGCTTGAGCTTTTTACATAAAAGATCCATATGCCGCCAGCTATTATTCTGGCGGGAACAAAAAGAGAGAGAGAAAGGAAATAAAGAAAAGAGGGATAATGGTAATTCCACAAAGCCTTGTGACAGAGTTTACAGGAGATACATGCTGTATTTGCTTAGCCAATAAACAAGTCCGTCAATATCTCCCCACTTTCTCTCCCCAGTCTATTTCTCTATGTAATTAATTAACCCAGCTTTATTCTCAACAAACAATCCTTCAGGAAAAACGAATTTTCAATGAATAAAGAAAATAGAAGAGAGAGAGAGAGAAAGAGACAGGGGATGATATAAGACCAAATGAATTACTTTTGACTCGTTTTTAACTATAGAGAAAGAGGAAGAAAGCAATTAAGGGTGATTGTGTGAATTGGAAATGAATAGAAAGTAGAAAATGGAATGAGAGTAAAATGGGAAAATTGTAATAGCAAAGAAATTTTAACTATAGAAATTCCTCTCTCTCTCTCTTTCTCAGGGATGAGAGATTATAGAATTTTGAGAAAAGAGAAAGCAAGAAATTTATTCGCAAGAGTGTACACTTTGCAAATTGGCACATGTGTGCTTGTACATATAGTCTGCCTGGTTTTCACCCAGAGAAAAGGGAAAGAGGTGAACGGGAGAGTATTCTTTGGCAGAGGTACAAAATTCCACCATCCCTTTTCATTCCACATGGCGGGGCACAAACAAATGAAAGGAGAGACGAGGAAAAAGATGCTCTCAGGAGAGCGTCTCCTACAGGATAGCAAATAAGTCTTAAGTAAGTTGCACCCAGCTCTTTCTCCTCCCCAAATGGTATCAGAGGAGAAAACGGAGAAAGGTGGTGGATTCCATTTGTGGATGAATCCATTAGCATAACCAAGTCCTCTTTGCATTGTGAACAAGAACAAGACTTGCCTGGGCTGCCTCTCTCCACAAAAAACTTGTACCTTATTACACTCAAGTGCATAGCCTACAACTTTCTCCTCCCGTTAAGATGCACCAACCTCCTAAATTTCCTAACTGTTGTGTCAAGGGAGAATTTTGGTGCATTTCTCTCTCCGTCTCCTCCTCCTTCACATTTTCACAGGAGGGGGGAGTCATTCAACCAGAACCAGATTAGCTCGTCCACAACTTGAGACAACATAAGCATCTTAAAACTTCTTCATAATATCAACCACCGCTTATCATGTCCACCAGGATCAAACCCATCTCTCTCTCTCTCTCTTGTTCTACAAAAAAACGTCAATGACCTACAGAGCCCCACTTTTCCAAGTACTTTCTCTTTATTTGAAAGAGTTTTTCAAGAATGGATATTTTTTTCAAGTTATTTCCCTACGAAAAAAAAGTTGCTCTGTTCACCATGAACCATGTTTGACAGGTGTTGAGGACTTTGTCGAGTCACATGGAACAAGGGACAAAAAAAGAAAGTAAAGAAAATGGTCCATGACTCAACTTTCTCTTGATCAACGCTCTCCTCTTTTTATGATTCTCATATATTCATCTTCTCTCTCTCTCTCTCTCTCTCTCTCGTACACACACTCAAAAAGTCGTTTTATTCTTTTCCTTTACTTTTTTTTTCTGTGAAAATTATTAGGAGAAATGATTGAGCCTTCAAGCCCTTCTTTTACACTTTACCGCTCCCACGTTTCCTTTCTCTTTCTTCTACAAAGTAGAAGAGAGAGAGAGAGAGAGAGAAATCTTGTAGGAAAATTATCTGGTTGCCAATCTTCTTCATGGCCATGTATCCAAACTTTATTTAAGCTCCGATGCATCTCCCCTCCTTTCTCTTTTTCTTTTGACTGTTCACTTGTACAAAAGAAATCTCTTCTTTTTCTACTTTAAAATATAGAACAGAGAAAAAAAGAAAGAAAAAAAATCTGGGTAAAATATGCTACAATTTTGACGGGATAAGACTCACCAAGAGAAAATGGCAGGAGACATGAGAAACATGAAGGGAAAAGGATTGATGGAGGATGGATATAAAAAGAGAGAGAGATTGTGGCTGGCGTTTTAATGTGAAAAAGCTCAAAGAAAAAAAAATCAGGGGAGACAGACAACGTATCCATGTAAACAAGAGAGGAGGAGGGGAGATGTCAGGAGTGAAGGAAAGGGAAATGGCATTGAGGCAGTAAACTGTGAGGAAGGTAGTAAAGGCGAAAGTCGTGTAGATTGTACTCCTTTCTCCTTTATCTCATCTTCCATTTCATACACCAAAAAAAGAGAAAGCAAGAGAAAAAGAATAAAAAAGCTGGACTATTTAGACTCAGCAATGCTATCAACTATAATGTGTCTGTTTCCCTTATGCCATATTATTTGTACAGAGAGAGAGAGATGAGTTGAATCATCATACATCTGCGGTAATTCTCATACATCCCCCACATGAAACCAAAATTGAGAGCTTCCTCCATTTTCTTTCCTACAATACAGATACATCACTTGGAAGGATAAACAATTTTTTTTAAAAGAGAAAGGTAATAAATACAAAAGATAGTTTACATCCAAGAAAGGGAGAAAGTGACATCAAAATAGGGCCCCTGTCCTTAATAAATTTATGGAGCTACATTCCACCGAGTCTAAACTATAAAATATTAGAATAATAGGGGAGAAAAGAGAAAGCCGGGATAGGGGTCGTGATTAAGGGAGGTGACGGTGTGAATCGAGTTTTTTTTTTGTCTCGTAATGATCTTTATAGTGTGAGAGAGACGCACAGTGATAAGAATTTATACAAAGTTTAATAATGAAAAAAGTTTGGATCAATAGGTTATGATCCACTCTCTCTCTCTTTCTCTTGTTTCTTTCTCCGTGTGTCTATGAGAGAAAGTTGGGGACGAAGATTTGGGATAAATAAAATGGTCTATATCACAAAACATGATGGATGTTGTACATGTAGGTAAGTAATGGGAGCCAATATGTGGGTCGATGAGATGTGGTCTACATTTTATAGAACTACTGTCCTAGAAAACTCTCCTTCCCATTCTCCTTGAGAGAGAGAGAGAGGCAAGGGGTGTCGGGTTTTGGCCCTCTGCCCAAATTTCTCTCTCTCTCGCCATCCCGAGATGGGATAGGAAGGGAATTCCGTCCATTGGGTTTCTATGGTAACTCTTCTTTCTCTCTTTGTCTGCTCTCAATTCTCAATTCAGCATCACTCCCATAATGTCAGCTTGGTCGAGTCTCTCTCTCTCTTTACAATTCTACATGTATATTTTCTTATACTCCTTTCTCCCCCTCCTTTCTCTCTCATACTTAAGAGGGAGACAAAAGAGAAAAGATATCTGGGCTGTCTAGTAGTACTACTGCTCTATGAAATCTAGTACGCGAAAACTCTTTGCCCTTCATCAGATCCCTTTCATGATTTTTTTTCCATTCTTTTCTCCAAAAAAAGGAGAAGAGGAAACTCGTGTCCTTTTTTGGTGGGGGTTCTTGTCTAGTGAAAGCCAAACCACAGAGATTTTTCTTTCCTTTCTCTCTCTCAGCCTTGAATTACATGTTCCACAATTATGGTTTGAGTATGATGATGGGAAAGAGCGTAGAAATTTTTATCTACATTTTTATTTGTATTTGTATCAGGAATAAAAAAGAATTGGGACATTATGTCAAGGAGCTCTAGCTAGCTCCCATTTTAAATTTTTTTGAATGGGAATACTTAATATTTATTTATTGTACTTCTTTTTTTTCCTGAAGAGAATAAGTGTATTATTAGTATAGGCTAGAATTTTTATAACTTGAGACAGAGGAAATACATTTTTTTATAGAAGAGGATACAATTTTTTTTGAAGAATATTTTTACATATAAAATTGTCTACACATCTTCCATCTTTTACACAAATACACTTTTTTTGTGTAGTTTGGATGGGAATTGATCGTGTCGTAAAAAGCCCCTTGCTGTGGAATTCAAAACAAAGCCAGCAAGTTTTCTCTCCTTTCTCTCTCTCTCTAGAGTCTTTATCACTCTCCTCCACCTGCTTCACTTGTTCCTTTAAACAGATCATATTTTCTCCACTTTTCTCCACTTTGGAAAAACCTTGGCTTTCTTGCAAAACTTTTTCCTAGAGATAAACATCTTTGGTTCTTCTTGTTGTGCACAACAGAGAGAGAGAGAAAGCAGAAGACGACGAACCGGATACTACCCTCACCACAACCTCCTTTCTCTCTCTGTGACTTGCTTTGAAGAAGAAGAGGGGGAAAGGAGAGAAAGTTGTAGAGAATTGTCATGATGTCTGGTAGTATTTCCATAAAGGAGGGGAGGGAGGGGAGGAGCAGGTGGAAGGATACAAATATCCGAAACATTGTAATATTCCCAATGACGTCCTCCTTTTATATTTCCTACACACTCGACGTACTCGGGCTCCTTTTGGGTTTGCCAACCTTGAAGCAGTTTTTTGAAGCAAAACTCCTTCTGTGCTTGTTTACACACAAAAACCCCATTCCTTATTTATTTATTTGTATCCATGCCCATGTGTATACATGCCCAGGAAAGTGGGGCCAATTTATGTAATTGAATTATTGAAAACGGCTTCTCTCTCTCTCTCTTCTTTGAGGGAAATGGCATGCCATATTCTTGTGTAATTCATTCTATTTCATTTTTATATACACACAAAAAAATACTATTTCTATAGGTAGATAGAGTCGTTGATCTTTTTTCTGTCAATAAATTTGACAATATTTTCTCTTTTATTATAACTTTCTCTATAGAAAAAAATACATTCCATTGTACACCCAAAAACTCAATTTGGCAATTCTATTTCAATTTTTTGATACATTTTTTCCCTTCTTTTTTTTTTTTAAACCAATGAGGTAAATTTCAGAATTGAATTTTTTGGAGAGACCGGAAATATTGAATATTTTACACAACTCATAAAAAATAATTTTTAGTCTTTCTAAATGGACTCTCACAGCTCCAAAATATTTAACAGAGAGAAAAATAATGAAGGCTTGAATGAATAGACAGTGAAATGTGAGTATATTTAAATAAACACGTGTGTCCTCTCAACTATTTACACATGGCAAACAGCAATTCAATTAATTTTCTCCCCCTCTCTTTCTCTCTCTCTGTTCCCACTTTCTCTTTTGTAGTCTCTATAGTCCAAGTTTTTGTTGCTGTAGAGAACAAATAAAATTTAAATTATAGACTATAGACTCTATAGACAAATGCCCACTCCATTAAAATTGCTTTTGTAAAAAAAATAAATTGTCAAAATTAATTAAATTTTGAGCAAATAACTCATTTCTTAGGAGAGAAAATTAAATATTATATTTTTCCAACAAATTTTAATCAAGAAAAAGAACCAAGCTCAAACTCTAATCATGGGTTTAAAGTTAGACAAGATAGTGAATGTAGTTTTTTTAAAATATTGACGGTTAAAAGTAACACATAAATTACATGGTGAAAGTAGATAAAAAAACACAAGGTTGAAAAAAAGCGGGTAATGAACATAAAGAGAAAATTCTTCTCTTTGATGTATTTTCTCATTAACGTCCCATGAATTTGAGTGTGCTCGAACATGTGAAAAGTCTTGTTGGAGGGGAGGGGGGAACAAGATGCGTAGGTACAAGAGGGGTTGTGCCGACGGGAGGGGTAAGTGACGGGAAGTGATATAAATATACAAGAAAATACGAGAGGGATTGAGAACATCCATTCAAGAGAAAGTAAAGCAAGAAAAATAAGGGAGACTTCTCATCCAAGTTATATGGCAGCCATTTGTAATTAATGGAGAGAAACGGGGGTCTTTTTTATAAAAAAAAGGAGAAAATAGTCTTTCTTTACCTCATGAAGGTAAAAAAAAGAGAAAGCGAAAAGAAAGATAGATGAGCCTCACACCCTCACCAGCATTTCTGATGATGGTTGAAAGACGTGAGGAGGATAGGGCAAGTTTACTAATGAGTATGATGGATTTAGTTTAACTGATCAATGTGAACATCTCCAGACTTGTAGTCCCCCTTCCCTCCAACCTTGGACTATTTTTTTTAGTTTGTGTATTTTTTTGAAAAAAAGAGAAAGTTTTTTTTTAAATTCTACTCAGCCTTTTCCCCACTCTACATTAAACATAAAGATGGACAGGGATGGGGGAGGTGAAGAGAGAGAGATAAAATTTGAGACTTTATTTTTCTATACTCTTTTAGACTAGACGTCCTTGGTCTTAGAGAGCTTAGAAAAAGGAATCATTTCAAGAGTGCCCAGACTTGACAGGTTACAGGCCGCAGAGGGAAGATCATGGAGCACACTCTTTTTTTAAAAAAAACAAGTCGTTCATTTCTTCAATGATGAGAGAGTGCATGTCCTGTGTAGTCTCTAATCCTCACTGGCTCTATCTCTAGACTTTGACAAATGGTCTCGCAACTCGATCGGTCATTGGTGGAATACAGAAAGAGAGAGAGAGAGAGAAAGTGAAAGTGGAGTGCTCCCCAATTTTTTTTCTTTCTTGCATTTATTTTTTTCTGATGAAAAAAAAGGAAGCAAGATTTTTGTCTTTTTTTTTAATACAAAAAATATTCTGAAAGGTAAACGAGCAGGGGAGGTCGTGAGATGAGAGTCAAATGAATCCCCTCAAAGGATTTGGGCTTCCAATTTCCTTGTCTTCTATACACAGACAGAGAGAAAGTCTCTCGGAAATCTCTCGAGTTTCGTTAGTCATGAGGAAGAGGAAAGAGGAAAGGATAGGAAATGAAATTTTAAGAGAATCTTTTTTTTTATTGGAAAGTATATCAAAAAATAGGCAATTAATGATGCTTTAACTTTCACTGGGTAGAAGAATTCTCAAGTGTATTTTCTTAGGGTGGGAGACACAAGAAGAGGAGGGGGGAAGAAAACATGTGTGTGTGTCCTACTCTAGTGACTAGTGACATGGATTGACAGAGTGAAAGAGACGAGATTTCTCCTTCATTTTGCATGGGCTACAAGACACAAAGTTTTAGTTGGATAGCCCCCCCTCTCCATTCTCAATTGGATTTTTTTTCTATGGTGAAGGTAACCTACTCATGCATTCCATATTGACTCTCTCTCCAGCTCAAGACATGAAATTGAACAAATTTTCTCCGTCTTTTTTTTTAGTCGATAAACCTTCCTCTCCAAGTTATAGCTATTCATGTTCAGTCGTCGTCACTTGTGTCCCCCCTTCACTCATTGATACGACAGTTTACTTTCTTTCCTTGACTTACTTTGACTGTCTCCCCCCTTTCTCTTTCTTTCTCTCTCTCTCTCTTGTGTGTGAGTATGTGTACAAATATTCCCGTTTTTCTAATCTGACGTCTTTCTCTCAGGTAAACAATCATGATGACTTTTTTTTGCCTGCAATGTAATTGAAAGGGAAAATCTGAATCTACTTTCTCCATGCAATTTACAAGGATTACTCTACAAAAAAAATTGTATTTCTATTTAGAATATTTTCTCAAGTGGATTGAGAGTGATTTGAGGTAGAAGAGAGATAATTCAAAAAATAGACATTTTTATGAATTTTTTTTCAAGAGGGCTAGAGATAGAGAAGAAGTGTAGAAAAAAAGAGAAAATTTTAATGCAAATGTTTTACTCAATGTCATGTGGATTTTTTTCCGTGTCATACTGCATTGCCTTGAAGCAGTACACATGTTAAGGGGGAGGAGAAAGAGGGAATGACACTGTCCTCATACACACGCTTCACTGGAGAAAGCTCAACATGGAATACGAAATAGAAACCAAAGCAAAAAAATATGGGACCCAAATAAAAAAAATCCAGACGGTCACACACACAAATGGACCATCTGGTATTTCCAGTATGACGTTTGACAATATTGAAAATAATTTTTTTTAATATTTTATAATAAAAAAAGAGAAAAGAATAAATTGAGAAATTAATATGTGAGTATTTTTAACAACCGCAATTTATTTCGAAAGAGAAAAAAGAGAAAGTGAAATTAAGAGTGGGATAGATTGTGACTGTAAAGAGTAAATTGAGACTCTTTTCTCTTTAGTTTTCCCTTTGACTTGTTATATATTTTTTTCTTCAAGGAGAAAACTCATTTAGAAGACTCATAATAGGACACAAGGGTTTGTGTGTTAGATGTGAGAGAATAAAAAGGAGAAAGTTGAGGGGGAGAAAAAGAAGATGAGAAATTTGAATAACAAATGAGGCAGAATTGAAACAAGGTTGGGATACTCATTAGTTTTTGGAGAAAGAGAGAGAGAGAAAGTTGATGCAGAGATGAAAAATAATCATTATTTTTTTAAAAGGGGTACAAAAACAAGGCAATAACAACATGAAAGGCGCATGCTAAAAATAATAAAAAATGATGACGACACAAAAGTTGTACAGAGAGAGAAGCACATGCTTTAAAACCTATTGACATTGTCATGGAGTGTGTGGAAAAAAATAAAGGAGAAAATATATAATAATGACTAATAGATATTTCACAGCTCTCCGTCTCAATCTCCTTGGCTTTAGTTAATGATATACATTTGGTTGAGGCGGCGGAACAAGAAGTGAATTAGGTCATGTGCTGCTTGAGTCCAAGTTCGAGGCCTCTGTAGCCGGAGAAAGCAACCAAGCACACTCTTGGATCGAATCGAACTACTCCCTCCAACACACACCGAAAAATAACACACACACATTCACACAAAACCCGTGAAAAAATAGAGTGAAAATAATAATACACGCACACCAAAAAAAATACAAAATTTTCAAAAGCCCGGCGCTACCCAACAAAAAAATTACAAGAGAGAGAGAGGACTAAAAAATAAATGAATTTTTCTCCACAACTTTTGACCCACTAAAGATGAACACTTTGTGTATTTGTTTTGACTAAAATAAAGTTGAATTGAAGGAGACACAAAAAAGTGGATTTAAAGTTGAAAATGAGAGAGGGAGATGGCTGGGAAATTTGAAAAAAAATCATTTTGAAAAAGAAAAACTTTTTTTTTGCACTCACCTGGAAGGAAGGATAGAAGGACGTAAGACACACAACGACGACGATTGAACTAGTCCCCAGCAAAGCTACGTATGAACTAAGAACTAGGAATGAAGACAGCGCAGGGCAACATTCCTTTTCTCTTTTTTGGCTCTCCTGGTGATGTTGGGGAGTTGGAGAGAGAGTTAAAGCCTTACAGAGTCTGGGGCTTTTTTTTGGTGCTCCTTCTGCTCCTCAACTTGTGCTTGCCTAGTGCTATCGATTATGTTCCCTTCGTCCGCTTTTCACCCATACACACACATACACACCTACTGGCACTATACTTTCTCCTCCTATATATCCCTTTCCCCTACTTTCTCATTTCTCTACCCATCCTCACAGCCAGAGAGCTACACAGACCCGACCAAACCCAAAATGCCAGAGTTCCACCGTTGAACTTTCAACTTACTTTCTCTCTTTCTCAGTATCTCACTAGTCTACTATCAATATCCACACACACACACTCTCTCTCTCTTGTACTTGTACCTTTTGGACTATAGAAAAAAAAGAGAAAGCTGAGAATATAGGGAAAGTACACCAAAAAACGTTTTTCCCCCCATTCTCCTGACTCCTGAACTTGACAAGTTTCCGTCTGGCTCTGTGGTTCTCTCTCTCTGAGTCTTGTAGTACGATTCCTATGCTTAATTCTCATATATCAATTTTATAACATGTCCATACTCCACAAGCCAGTAAAATACAATGTGTGTCCTAGTATCTCTAGTAGTACTCTCAGAGTCTGTTAACATTTTACGCTAACCTCTTTTCAAGGCTGTTATTATTTTTTATTATATTATCTCCCCCCTCCTCTCTCTTTTTTCCAAACCACATATACAACCTCAATTCTATTCTTCCTCTTCTCCTCCCCCCCATCCCGCTCCTTCCCTCTCTCTCTCTCCGTACGACAGTCAAATTGTGTGTAAACGAACCACCCATGCAGTTCCACTCTCTCTCTCTCTCTCTCTCTCTCATGCAATTCAATGCACTGTAGACTCAGTTTCCATGGTCCATGGTCATGGTGCGGCAGTATGTACACAGGCACACACAGAGAGGAAAAATTATTTTTTTGGATTAGATTTCATTTGGATGGAGGATTTTTATTTTATTTTTATTAATCCCCATTTACTTTAAATAGTACATTACTTAATATACATATTATTTGACTAGTCACAATTGTTGGCTGTTTTTTTCTCTCTCTGGGAAATCTGGGGATTAGAGATTGTAAATTTTATGGCGGGTAAGAAAAAGACATGAAAGGATTTGTAAGATTTTAGAGGAAAATAAATGAATCATAAATCCATGTTAGAGTACGCTAGACTTGTAATTTGTGTTTTTTTAGACTTTTTTTTTCTCTACTATTTGTAAAATTGTTACGTCTTAAATATCTCGCAGGACATTGTTTTATTTTTTTGTATTGTAGACAAAAGAAAATGTTCTTTTTTTAGATGGTGTAGCCGGCTTGACTTAATATGAAATTTTATGTATGTACATTCCATAACATACAATCAGTTGAGATATAAAATAAGTGGAGAGAGACAAATCTGTTGTTTTGTTAAAATTTAGTGGCATGATTACAAGAGAGAAATTTCATCACTTTATTTTTAAAAAGTAGAAAGAGAAACTACAATTAAAACTACAAAAAAGTCTTTTTATATCCTCATTAAGAACACAGTCGTTATAATTATAATGAGAGAGAGAGAGAAATATTATATGACGTGAGTGTGAGTGGGCTGTATTAATTAATGTGTCTTTTATTCTTTAGTCATCTGTAAATAAATTTACCTGTACTCTCTCTCCTAAGAATTTATTAATTGTACATTTTATAAATATAATCATCATCTCCAATTCTCCAATCTTTTTTTCTGAGGAATAAAAAAAACAAAGTAATATTTCAAAGGAGAGAAAGTATTACTTTCTTTATCCTCTTTCTTCCTATTACACGACAGAGAGAGAGAGAGGGATGGGATGTATTGCTTATTATCTGTAGAAGGATGAATCCTTGAGAAAGGCAGCGAGACTTGTTCAATATCCCTCCCTTTACAAAACCAATTGACTATATATAGGTAATAAAACTTATTGATCGTGTCTATGTTAGATTTTTTGTACAGGGAGAGAGAGAGAGCAAAGGATAAACTAGTAACCTTATAAAAAAGAAGAAATTTTTATATGTATGCATCGTTAAACATGCAATAGGTTTATTTTATATATAAAAGATACCAATGGAGCCGCCCTATTTCACTCACGACTTTCATTTCCCTCAAAAATCTTTCATCAAAAAAATAGACAAATCCACAATGTATGACAACACACACACACACACATGACTACATAAACTGTAGCAAGACAAACAAATATTCTCAATCTCAAACAAACTACAGAAAAGTCTACAGACAAAAAAGACACACACACGCATGAGTTTTATATTGGGGGGGGGGGGAATATAAAAATCAAAATTTTTATTTACCAAATGAAATATTTTGCATACTAATTAAATAACTTAACACTTGTACAAACTGTTTTTCCCCTCTCTCTCTCTCATGTGTTGAGTACAAAATATAAATTTATTGGGAGTGCTGATCAAAATGGATAAAATATGGAAAGTATCATCATACTTGTGGTTTTCTCCAACTCTCTTTTGTCATTATGACGTACTTTTAGATATGGAACTCAAGTCAGGGAGGAGTGGGTTGAGTTGTGGGGTAATGGCCAATATTTCAAGTCATGAAGGTTTTTCTTCGACCACACTCCCCACAAAATATTTTATATACTCCCTGTCTCGTACATACCACACACACACACAAGTCTCATGTATTAATAAAGCCATAAAGAAATGGGGAGTGCTGTCTCCACTCAAATAAAATACAAGACAATTCAACTTGTACTGAGTATACTATTTTATATTTATTACTCAAAGAGTTTTTTTTATTATGGTATACAGTACAAATATATTTTTTATAAATATTTTTTTTGGAGGTCTTTTTCTCTATAAAAGAAGGGGGTAAAAAAGAATTTGTAGAGAAAATTTTATTTTTATTTTTAACAATTTAAAAAATATTTTTATTTTTTTGTAAAACACATATTTATATTTGTATTACAGATATACCCCCCAAAAATAATTAATAATTAAATACAAAAATATTTTTGTCAATCAAACAACAACATTTTGGGTTTAATTTTTTTAACCCTTATTTTTAAATTAATTAATTAATAATACAAAAAAATAGTCCACACTTTTATTATACAAATTTTAAAAAAATTACAGGTACACAGTAACACATAACAGAGACAAAAAAACTTTTCCACAATTTTCCACACAATAAGTGGCATGTCATCATTTTTTATAAGACTTTTAAATTAATAGGAGGCTTTTTTTTAATTTAATGGTTGTCCTTCGTCAATTAAATTAAATATTTTATTTTAATTACGTTTTTCTGGCTTGCACATTTTTTTTGTGGTTACAATTACTCACATGTTTACAAATAAAAAAAATGCACACCTGTAGTTGTAATTATCGTGTATTTTTTTCAATATTCCTCTTTTTTCCTCTACAACAATTTAAAAAAATGGGATCATGCTTTGAGAGCATGAAATGATGTATTTTTTAATAATACAAAAAAAATTTATATAATTTTTTTAATTAATGTAAGAGGACGTATGAGAGGATTAAGGAAAAAATGGTGAGGTGAGTTGGGATGAGATGAGACACAGAATTTGATTTAGGATGATCATGATCATGATGAGAGTGGTCCTCATGGCCTGGCTCATGATCAGCACTTCTCTTCTTCCTGGAAGATTTGCTCACTTGCTCTTTTTGTATATTGACTGTAAAGAAAGAAATAATAATAATTTCAAAAGAGAGAGAAAGTTTGTTTCAAAATGTTGAGAAAAGTAATAAAAAAAAGAATTTTTGGAGTTAGAAAAGAGAAAGGGAGAAAGTTAACCTTCAGGCAGTTGGCGTTGATGACGATAGGCTCCTATCGATTCGTAATCAATGGGAGAAACTGGTTGAGAATGTCTTGCTGGTGGTGAGACGTAATGTACGGGACTTCGTTTGGGAGTTTGGGCTCCATGATGACGTCTCGATGTTTCCACTCCAGCCCCATCACCAAGATTTATGTTTGACCATATATCTTTAACACAGAAAAATATATTTTAGGTTATTTTATCAACTTTCTCTTCTTTACTTTCTCCACAACGTAAAATTCCTTGACGTTTTTCAAGTCTCGAGGAAATACTTATTTCATCAATATTTAACAAAAAACAAAATGTCTAGAGTCAGCCACCTGTCAAAATATGTAAGTCTGTGCTATTTTGTTGCTGTTGTTGCTCCTGCTGTTGCTGTTGAGTTTGTTGCTGTTGAGTCTGCTGCTGTTGTGGCAATTGTTTAACCTAAAAAAGAGGGAGAAAAAGTATAAAGAAAGAAATATTGATTAAAAAGAGAAAACTCATTTTTTTAAAAAAAAGATCAAGAGAGAGAATTAAAATTCAAGACAAAAAAAATGGCAACTGTGAAAAGGATCAAGGATTCAATGAGAATTTTATTCATGTGGGAATTGGTGCAAGTTTTTTCTCTTTTATTTTTTCTTATTTTTTGGAGAAAGTCAAGAGAAGGAATTAACCGCACCTGAGTACTTTCTCCCACTTGAGATGATGCCCTCCGTTCCAAGTTACTTCCAGATACCATTGACACAGCCGGTGGTTGTCGAGAATGTTGATTTTGTTCAGTGAGAACTCCAACTTGTTTTTTAGCCAGTTGTGATTGTTGAATATTTGTCACTTGAGATTGGATTCCTTTTTCATCTGTACCTCTCAAAATAGTGACGTCATCATTAGCCGACAACAATAATCCCCCATCTGGTTTTGAAGGGCGACGGTCTGTCATTGGCATGGACATTCTTTTATTGTCATTCCCGTCAGTCATCATCATTGAAGGAGGAGGAGGAACTCGAAAAGTTTGTCTTTCAGAGGCAGCCCCAGTCAAAATGTCGGGTCTCTTTTGTTGTCCTCTGTATGACTGTTGAGATGATAATTGGGGTAAATTTTGTGGAACAAATTGAGGGATGGGTGGGGGTAAGTCCCCACGAAATGAGACAAATTGTGGTCTATGTTGTCGAATGGATGGAGTTGGTCCATCTGGACTTGGGCGGAAATTGACACCGTCTCTGTCTACTGGACGACCATCATACGTCAATATTGGCCCTGAATTCCTTCCCGTTGGTCCTCTTCGTTGACCACTCATCAACGTAATTGGACTTCTCCTTTCTCCATTTGTTGTTGCTGCGGCCATAAGATCTGGAGGGGAGAGAAAGCGAGAGAAAGGAAATTCTCATTAAAATTTATTTTTAAATTTAATATCCTTTACATTTTTTTCATCCACTTTGTCCTACATTTTACAAAAATCAAGAGAGGAGAAAGGTCCAGTTGGAAAAATAAAATGAAAGGGATGTCTATGGGAATTTATATGGAAAAGTATTTTCTCTTTGTGACAAAATGGAGAGAATGGTGTTTATTGAAGAGTTGAAAGAGAAATAAATTTGAAAATGATTCATTAGAAAATATTCCCCCCTTTTATTTTATCTCAAAGAGAGAGAGAGAGAGAGTCTTGTTCACTTACCCTCTTGTACATTGACATACTCTCGCCTCCCAAAGTTTCCAAGAATTGGGACATTCTCTCGTCCTTCTAATCGGTATTGCTGAGCTCCATGGGAAACTTGAATTACCTGTAAAAGAGACCACCGAGTCAAGAGTTGAAATTAAATACTCGTTGAATCTTCATTCCCCCATCTCCCTCCCCCCTCCACACACAGGAGAGAAAGCTTTCTCTGTAAAGAGAGAGAGGAGAGGGGGGAGATGATGGGATGGAGATAAAGTTCAAAGTTTAGAATTCAATGGGTTAGTTGCTGAGAGACTTTTAGTCGTATAAAATTATAGAGATACTTTCTAATAGAGAATACTTTCTCCCATATAGAATTACATGTAACCATGAGAAATTATAGAGAGAGAAAGTCAGTTTCAAAAACGAGGAGAGAATGATGAGAGGTGTAAAAACGTGCTGGAGATGGTGACGTGAAAGGAATAATTTTATCTCTTTACACATTAGGGAAAACAGAGAAAGCAAGAGAGAGAGAGAAAAAAAACTAAATGACTCACGACTCTCGGGGACAAACCCATGAGCCCCTCCTCTTGTCTACTAGAGGGTCACCATAAATGAGAGAAAGTAAAGAGTAGAGAAGAAGAAGGAGAAAGTTGTTGAAATCTTTTTTTATATATTACGTGTTCAAAAAAAACTAACTACCATTTCAACTAAACCCAAAAAAATGAATATTTAAATGGTGAGATAGGTTAAGTATAATTTTTAATGAATATTTATAATACTCCATCTACTCTAAAATAAAATACAGATAAAAATTGAGTATCTTGAAGTCTCACATCTTTAGGAGAAGGTCGAAAAATGGGTTCAAGGCTTGTCAACTGTATACCCTTAAACCCATCATTGGTTCTTTCATCATTATCCAAGAAACGGTGATGACCAGGCATTTTCATTTCCTATTTATTTTTTAATTACAATTAAAAAAATAAAGACATGACCACAAAGGAAATGACCTTATGACTAAAAAAAATATTTCACAAGCATCCAAAAAAAAAGCTTGACACAGAGAGAAAAGTGAAAGGTATTAAATAATATTTTACATGTCTCTCTTGAGATTCATTAAGCTCATAGACTTTACCTCTCTCTCAAAAAAAAGTCCCAGATTTTTTATTAGTAGTCGAATAATTTTTACTTATGAAGATTATTACTATTATCATTAAAATTCCACAGCTGGGATTACAAAAGACTAGAGAGAAAGTTCAACTAAAAACCTTTTACTTTTATAGTCAAATAATTCTATAGTAGGAAAAAGTTGAGAGAGAGAGAGAGAGAAAGTAGTCGTAGTTTTCCATTTAATACAACATTTTACTATAATTTAGTACACAGAGAAAGGGAGGACAATGGCAATGTCAATGTGTAGTCCCCACTGGAAGCTTAAGCTTTTTGTGTAGTCTGTCCTATGTATTGATAAGGATATTACTTAGTCTGTATGCATGCTCAGTCATACATTATAATATTTTATATGTGTCCTTCCACTTTCCCCATATCAAGATCAAGATTACGTATGCCCCTACCGTCCCACTTTCTCCTCCTGACTATACCAAGAGAGGGGGGGAAGGTACTAATTCATATAGTGTCTTGATGATTAGTCCCATATCTATCTATACACAATTTTATATTAAATTATTATATTTTGTAATAATCTAACCCCTCCTCTTCACTGTAGTCTCACTCAGTTAAAATATGGACATAAAAAATGGAGCTTGGAAAACTATGAATATGCAGAATGTGTTGTGTAGTGTCTACGTGCTCGAGTGAAAACATAGAAAGACAAAAGAGAAAAGGGGAGGAAGAAATGTAATTATGAGAGGAAGCCAAAGGAAATAAAGGAGAGAGCCTTGATTGTATTTTTTGGGTTCCAAGACCTCACACGTCGGCTCCAACTTTATCTTGTCCCTCTCGGCTTGGACTGGGAAGGAAGACTCGTAATTTTTGGGGATTTTATCATTTTCAGCATCTTCACTTATGTACTTTCACCATATATAATGTGAGGTCTAAATTCTTTATTGAGAGATGGGGGAAAGCGAATCAATTTTTTTTGGAGAGGAGAAAGCAAAGACTTTTTGTGTCAATTGGTCTACATTTAAGCCAGTACATATATATACCACCACCACCTTTCTAGTAAGAGACTTGACTTACCACTGGATTTTTTGTTGAGGGGGATGCCACTGGTGAAAGTTTTTGCTGGGTCAGCAACTCCTCCGTCACGGTCCGTCTATTTTCTTGTGGGTTGACAAATTTTTTACCAAATTCAGACTCGTTGTCAATTTCACTTTGACTATTTTTAGCTCCATTTGCTTGTTCAGTATTGGCTGAAAATGATTAAATATTTTGATAAAAATATGAAATTTTGAAAATAATTTTTGTTTTTTATAGAGAAAAAAATACCCAAGTTTTGTTCTTGTTCTTTTTGTTGTTTCTTCCCTGGTTTTCGAGTGTCTTGAGTATATTTTTTTGGTTTATTGGTTCCATTATTTTTCTTTTGGGCTAAAGCAGAAGCGTGGAGAAGATCTTGAGTGAGGTCAAATGGGAGATTGTCCATATCCTTAATTTTAATGATTTCTAAATTGGCTTCATCCGCTTCATCATCTTGTGCTCCAATACTCCTCAATCCCATTCGAATCTCTTGAGTCGTTTCCTTGTCAACACTCAATTGTTCTCTCTTTGGTAAATTTCGACTGTGGGGTGGCCTCCCTCTCTGACTCTCAGGGACGACGCTTCCACGGTAATGATGAAATGGTTGTTGTTGATGATGATGAACATGATGATTTAATTGTCCACCTTGTCCTTGTAATTGTGATGGAATGTAATCAACATATTTAACATTCACACTTTCAGAACTCATTGGCTTCAAATCTGGTTTTACCCTAATTAAGGGTCCTCCTTGTAAAAGAGGGCTGTCATTTTTCCCTTGTTTTCCATTGGAATAGTCAATTTTGGGACTACTCGTCAAAATGGGTGGGGCAATAGTACTTCCAACAATGACTAAAGGACTTTGTCCATTCCCTCCAGGGGCGGCTCCTAAATTAACATTTTCATAGCGGAGATGAGAGGCAGATGGATGAAGATGAGAATGAGGCAAAGCCAGAGATGGTCGACCAGTGGGTCCTACAATATAATCTAATCCAGTTCTTGGTTCATAAATAATTCCTGGACCCTCTAAAATTCTTTGACCAAAATGATCAGCGTAGGTTGGTGTGTAGTGAGTTGGATGATGATGATGTTGATGCTGATGAGGATGACCATGTTCGGGATTATATTGAATTGGATTGTATTGTGGGGAAGAGGCAGCATAAATTCCATGATTTATTACTGTGGGTCTTTGTTGTTGATGAGGAACAGTGTGATGTGTATTAGATGGCAGTTGAATATATCCCGGTTGACCTCCTCCTTGTTGACTAGGGGTCAAAGGTCTTCTGTAACCATAGTGTTGTTGTAAGTGTTGTTGTTGTTCTGGTCTATTCAATAAATGATGCAATGGCAGAGGTGAAGGTGTAGCTCTTAGTCCAGGGAGGACTAGTTCCTATTTTAATTGTAATTTAAAAATTAATTCTAAATTTCTAGTTCTAGTTAATTTTACAACAGTAAATTAAATTCTCTCTTTTTTCCATTGTTTCCCAAAAAAGAGCATCTCATTCATAAAAAAAATTTGACAATTGGGATGAATTTAAAAAGGAAAATAAAAGTGAATGAGAGAAAGTTGGCTGGAGGCGCCAAGAAAATTTACCGCTATAAGTACATGAAATATAAAAGGAGAGACGGGAGGTTACAGGGGAAAAAATAGGAGGGGAGGGAGGGGGGAGGAATTTGTGCTACCTCCTGATCATTCCTTTGTAATTTTCCGACCTACTTGTTTCTCATTCAATTGACTCTTATCAAGAGTATCAGAAGTAGTCGTCATCGTACTGGTACTAGTGGTCTTGTGTTCCGGTTGATATATCAGCTTGGATTTCCCATTGGATCCATCCCCTGCTCCCAAGTTTCCTCCTGATGAAGAAGAAGAAGGGACTCGTGCTTCTCCGGAATCAATAGGATTCCTTGACAAAGACCAAATTACTCGCTCATAGTCAATACGTCCTTGTGCATGAATAACAGAGAGAGAGAGAGAGAGACAGACACAAGAGTTTTCCACAGAAAATACTTTCACCATACAATTCCCCCCTTTTCTCTTAGCAGTAACAAATAATGAAGCACTTGTGTGTGTCCCTCCACTCCAAGTCTGGTACGAGGAGAGATAAAAAAAAGAGACAAGTTTTACTTACTTGATGTGATTGGTGTTGGTATGAGGGGGAATGTTGGCAGTTTGGTGAATGCTCTCCTCAACTTCTTGATCCGGTGTTGTTGAGACGGAGCTGTAGTGGAGTTGTTGAGACTGATGATGAGCTGGAAGATTTTCGGTGGATTCCCCAGCCAGTTCTCCCCCTCCAACGATCCCTCCATTGGAACTACCACAACCATCCACTACATGAATCTTCCAACCCAAGTACCGATGAGTGTAACACTAAAATGAGACAGAAAATATAAATCCATACAACAACAAGAATTAACTTATTATCTTCAACCCAAACCCAACAACCCATCCATTACATTCCTTTCCCTTATCATTAGTCCTCTCCCTTCATTTATATCCCATCCCCCCCCCCTCTTTCCCATTTTCTCATACTTATCCCTTTCAAAAATTTACACATTTTCTATCTTTTAATCTTAATCCTTTTTTATGGTCTAAATAAAATTATTTACTGTTTTTCATTTTTGTTATGGCTCAAAAATCAAAGGGAAATGTGCAACATTTTTTGTGTTGTGACTTTCTACTTTCTTCTTTTCTCTCTCTCTCTCTCTTGTGATTTGATTACAGGAGAATAAAATGGAATGTTGAGAATAGAGATATGAGTATGAGTATGAGATTTGCAAGGAAAAATGCATTTAATTTCATTGCATTGCATATTGCATTAGAGGAAGAGAGAGAGAGAGAGATCGATAAAAACGTGCTGCGTAATTCTCATACAAAATAAAATGTTACAATCCAATCCTTTTTATGAGAACAAGTTAAGAAGTCATTATCATGATGGCTTCCCCATTCTTGTACTCCTCTTTGTTAGTGTACAGGCCTTGAATTTTAGCTAAAGTTTGATTAGGAGAATATGGAAAAATAAACGTGGAAGGGAGACGTGAGCTCCCATAATATCAATCTAATGAATTTTTGTGTTTCTCCTTAATGAGGGTTATCCAACACAAATTGTTACTCTTAGTCTACAGTTTTTTTTGGGAGGGTAGCACACAATATGGGAAGTGCAAGGGAAAAAAATCAAAGCCGCCCACAATGATACGATTTTTTCTCACTCTCACGTCTTGAGAGAAAGTTTGCTCACAACTTTTACTAATATTATGAGAAGGAATGTGGCTCTAATGACAATCCAAATAGTTTTTTATTCTCTTTCTTTTTCATTCTGTTAAAAAAAGACAAGAGAAAGTTTACTAAATGATCTTCTCTCTTTTTTTTGACCCATCATTGAGGTACAATTACCCTTATCTTTTTAACGGGAGAAAATTACAATGACTTTCTCCATTTTGTGACTTTGCAAATTCAAATAATGGACTATTTAATGTATAAGGGAGGTGAAATTAATGGAGGGGGGTTTGAAATATTATGGATGTAAATTTTTTTCATAAAAAAAATTTTAAATAGCTTTTTGTAACTATTAATGGAGGAGAAAGTTTAACAAAGTAAAAGTGTCAAATGAGCCAAGAAATTGCTTGTAATATTTTATATAGGAGAAAGTCAAAGTAGAAGCTTGAAAAAAAATTGTTTCCTTTTTTTGAAGGAAGAATAAATAATTGAAATAATTTCCATTTACAATATGTCTGTGTAAAATTTAAATGTGTTTTTTCCGCAACATTTATCCCTTAATTTATAATGTTTCTAAGGAGGAGAGAAAGTGTGTGGTGGTTCGAGTTGTGATATAAAAGTCAAATTAAATGACTTTTCTCGAATCACACCAACCCATTTACCATCTCTCTCTCTCCCTCTTTTGTAATGTGTAATAGTCCATGGGTTTGAATTTTGCAATGTCACAAATCAAAAAAAAGTTAAGCTTCTTTTTTTTACAAATGGAAAAGTTTGAGTTTTATTACTCTCCAAAATTTTAAAATTAGTTTGTAGCGTAGCCAAGAAAATGTTCATGTAATTTCGGCACTTTCTCTTTTTAGTACCATATTCTACTAATGTCTATCACCTTTTGAGGATGAAGATAATATTCATTTCATTTTTGAAAAAAAATTAAATTAGCCATTCATGGACTCTTAACCAAATTTTACTTTTGTCCTTGACAATGTAATCATGTCATTCTGCTCTATTTAATTTTATGCAAATTATTTTTTCCCTTTTATAAGATTTCTACTTTATGAAATTATTTTTAAAAAATAATTTACCTGATAAAAGACAAGATCGGGGGTATTCTCATCGGGGGTCCAATGTAAAATTCCTGGGGAAATGGAAAAAAAATTGTCATTGTCAATCAAGAGATTTTTCAAGGTAAATCAATTTCCTCTTGTTTTTCTTTTTCTAAAAATTCGTGCAAGAGGAAATGGAATATTTTGATGAATAAATTATTTGTTTACCTGGATGTCCATCATCACAATGAAGAGAGAGACTTCTTTGGTAAGCTCCGTAGGATGGGAAAGAGTCGGCGGGTTGGTCATTATGTTCTGTCCATTGACAAAGTCGTCCAGTTGCCGTTGGAACATTTTCACCTTTACTATCAACTCCAACTCCAGCAAAGACCTTGACATTCTGAAGGAACAAAAAAAACGTTTAAATCTTTTTTTAACTCATTGGGAAAAATTACAATTAATTTTCTCTTTCATCGCCATGGGAGGTCTTTTTATATGGGAGCAAATTTTGTCATTGAGAATGAAGTGGAAAATTTTGTGGTGAATGAAATAAAATGCCAAAATGCTCAATCAAAAAATTGTAAAAAAAACGGAGGCGGGCATTACTTTCTTTTCGGTTGGTGACTTATGTTGAAAACCACCCTCGGGGTCATCTGTAATGTAGAATGGATGATATTTAGCTGCAATATCCGGATTAGAACCTCCTTCTACGACAAATGTGTACGTCATCCCTCGGACCTAATTCAAGGAGCCACAATATAATTAAGTTTGTTTTTTGAAAAATATTATTAAATATTTTTGAAGATACTGTAATAATAATTACCACATAAATTTCAGGCACAAGAAGACCATTGATGTACCAACTGGATAAAAAAATTTAAAATTAATTATAATTAAAATCTAATATTTTTAAAAATATAAAATGACTTACGAGATACCCCATCCGACGTGACCTGGATAAAAACAAAAATCAAAATAAAGGAGGAGATTAAAGAATTTATATTGGATGAAAAATATAAAGACGGAAATATAAAAGATTTATTTATGAGTTCACTAGTCTCAAATTCTCTCTCTCTCTAAATTAATTAATTAAAGTTTTTAAGATTATGACAGTCTAAATTAATGAGACAAAATTTCTTGGCCCAATTCCATAAAATATTTGTAGGGACAATAAATAATTTCTCGTGTAAATTATTTTTAAAAAATAAATTTTGAACTTGAGAAAAGGAAGAGAGATGAATATTAATTAAATTTAGAATTTAATGATTTACCTGTAATGGCACTATATCCCCGTTGTCCTCCAGTAGGTCCCATTTGAGCATAAAAAACTCTGTCTTCTGGCTCATGGCATAAAATAGGGGGAACTCTCCAGGCGGCTAATTGATTTGAGGGGGAGCTAACGGGGGATTGATGATGACTATTTTTTCCAGATGAAGAATCCAAAGATGAAGATTGTTGTCTATGATTTGATGTGGCTTTCACTGGAGCTATAACAGTTTGAGTGTGATGTTGATGTGGTTGTTGTTTTGGTGGGGAATTCACAATTTGCTGTTGTTGTTGTACGGGAGGAAGATTGGCCAAGGAGGAGACGGCGGTTGGTAAGGACGTGGGGTTTGGTGTCAATTCTTCCGGTGCTGGGCAGTTCCATTTGGGAGCTCGTCCAAATTCAATAAATAAATCCTCTACAAAAATCCAAGTCTTATCTTTAATAAAGGGCATTAAAAAATAAAATCAATTAAATTAAACGACACTTACCCTTATTCCAAACTTTGTGATAAGACGCTTCCTGTCTCTGATTGACTGGACCCACAGCCCTAAAATTGAATTAATTTTTATTAATTAATTTCGAAATATTTAATTTAATAATTTAAATTATAAATTTTATCTTTCAATTACCAAATCACCGGCTGACTTCCATTAGTCAAAATATTTTTATCCAGTTCATCATGAGCCTTAAGGGGTCTCTGGAAGGTGAGCATGGTGAAGCCATTGACCACAGCGGCACTTAAAAGTCGGACGTTGTTGGAGCCAGCCTAATTATTAAAAATTATTTTTAATTAACAAATCTCAATTTTTTTTAAATTAGTCATACCTGTAATCTCGAGTCAGGACAAGTTCCTCGTCGTCCAGAACATTGTGATTTACTGATAAAATAAATTTTAAAAATGAAAATAAATTAATTATAAATTAAAAAGGATAAATTTTATTTAAAAGAAATACCTATCCAAAAAGTAATCCACGACATGACCACGGCCAACATTCTTCTCAAACCACCCAACGACTACATCACCTGAGGTTTTTTTTATGGAAAAAAGGAAAATTAAATAATTAATCTCTCGCCCACACCATGTCCATAAAATTTAAATAAAGTTTTCCCTTGTCATGATTTTAATATGACTTGAATATAATCTTCAAACTTTATAAATAATGAAAAAAGGAATAAACCGTCCTTCGACCTTTTCCATGTCTTTTTGTGGGGAGGAAAAGAGAAAGCTCATAAAAAAGGGTTTATTATTTTCTTGAATAAAAAAGAAGAGACTGTTGAAAAGCATGAAAAAAGAGAGGGCTCAATGAAAAAACTGTTAAAATGAAGGATAAATCCATAAAATGTTACATTTGTTCCAATTAACTACCTCATTTTAGACAGACTACACATTGTCTGTGACTCGAAACAATTTAGGGATGAAAAGCGGGAAAGAAAAATTGTTGTGAAAAAATAATTTAAGACTGTTATTAAATATTAAAGTCTCTATACTTTATCTATTTTTCCTCTTTTCATTTTTCATGACCTTTGTACTTTTACAAGTTGACGTCGACAGGGTTGGGGGAATGACGGTCATAAATTTTTGTCTTGTTTATTATCCCCCCCCCCTTGCCTTCTCCATTCTATTTATTTTTAAACAGTTATTTTTATTTTGTTCCACACAAACTTTTTCTATTTCTACTATTGCCAATTGGACAGTTAAATATTTTTTGAGAAAAAAAATGGTCCCTGGGGCCGTTTGGAGTGCATATTGTATACAAATGGATGTGTATTCTGTTTATGGGGCCTAGTTAAGTACACAACTATTAAATTGAATTGGTTCGTCATTCTTCCAAAATTATTTTTATGATGACAAATAGTATGCCAAATATGCATAAAAAATCAACAATCTTTTTTCTAATAGATTCCTATGGATGTACCCATTTATGAGAGTATGGAAAAATGTATGTAAATTTTCATAAGGGTTTTTAGTACATAAATGTGTAGTTTTAATAGATTAATAAAAAAAAATGATTAAATTACCTCCGATCATGCTACTCCTTGAATCATCCCCTGACAGACCAAAAGACATGTAATCTGTTTCATCTGTAAAATGGAAAACATTTTTTTTGAGGTAACCGCAATTTTATTTGTAAAGGGATTAATTTTAATTTATTGTTTTTTTTGCTATTAAAATTTATTTTCTGAATTTGCCAATCTTACCAATACGACCCACCAACTGCATGACAATACTTTCTCCAGCGACAGCCCAACGTACTTCCAAAGCGAGATCGTCATGGAGGACTTCACAGTTAAGTTTTGTCTGTAAAAATTAATTTAAATTATTTTCATATTTAAAAAACTAGTTTTTTATACACTTGACACTCAAAATTGGGTCATAAAATAAAATGTTCAATTTAAAACCAAGCCCCTATTTTTAATTGACAATTGACAATTAAAATTAATTTGCACACATACAGATATCCTTGTCATCAATAAATTGAGTCTTTGAACTTTAATAGACAAGACAATGGAGAAAGTGTTGGTTCGTGTCAATGATGAATGAAAGTTTTTTTTTATATAAAAAATTAGATCATCTGTGACAAGATAAAAATTAAATTCTATTGTTGAATCCATCACCCATCATTCCCATTGAAAGCTTCATTAAAATTTTACTCTCTTTTTCATCCCATAAAAATTATTATTATTTGTTATAGACGTGTACACAGAGAAAAAATAATAACCCGGGTTTTTTTTGTGGTGTCCCACCTTTTCAAGTCCGTAAAGAATATTGTTTTGTTTGTAAAGAGATAAAAATGTTCATAAAATGAAATACATTTCCACCAAATGTTCCCATTGAATGGACATGCCAATGGGAGAATAAAAACCTGACCGAGAGTATTAATTAAAGACTGTCAAACCCAAAACCAAAAGGAAACCCCGTCACAATTTCCGTTTTACTTTCACCATAGTGGTGACCATAAAACCCGTACAATAATTTTCTACAGGGATGTACATCCCTCGTCTATCTCCTCTACAAAAAAAAGGGGAATTTACAGAACAAAAGAACTTTAGCAATGCCACTTTTGGCATTTTGGATATTAAAGTTATGTCTCCAGTCGTGCAGTCTTCAAACTTTTTTTTTCTCATTCTCGCCTGGGAGTGCATCTGCACTTAAAATTTTAGTGGGAGATGGCTCACACTTGTAATAATTTGTCATAACCTCAGACTCTATCTTATACAGAGCTTCTCTCTTGAAAGAAAAAAAAAGTTTGAGAAAATCTGTCAATGCTACAAAATTTTTTATAGGCATCAAGCACAACTGTAAAGGTAAAGGTAAAAAAAATTGTTTCCTGAGAGGTAAGAGGGTAAGACTATTTTGTGAAGAATCTTTACAAAGTTTTAATTTTATTTTAAGGCTCCAAAACTTTTTCCCCCCATTTTTTATGAGTCCTTCTCACACAATCCATCCGTATTACGTCTCTTGCACATGAAGATGTGTGTTCTACATCTCTCTCTCTCTCTAGTTCATTTCGGCGGGTCTAATCATTCAGAAATAGTGGCCTAGTGACAAGAAAAGAAAGTGGGATTTTTTTATCCCCGGGTTTTTCTTTGGGATGAAGGGAGGGAAAAAAAGTAAAAAATCCTGAGAGAGAGGCAGTTTACGTCAGTTGCAGGAGGTAAGCATAATTTATTTGGTGGCACATGTGCGTATACTTTAGAGCTAAAAGCTTGAGATGATAAGAGAGAAAAAGATATAAAAAAAATCTTAAAGATAAGTGGGTATAAATTAATAGGATTTTCTGCACAAGGGACTCTTCCTCTTTTCTCAACTCATGTAAACATCTTCTTTTCACATTTTGGGCTAATAAAAATTCATAAACTTTTTCTTCTTCTTTCTTTCTTCTTCTTATTCTTATTTTTTCTACTTGTCTACTTGTACAAAAAATAAAGTCTTCTATTTTATATCCCATTTTTAGAGATCATTATCAACTAAGGATATTTATGAAGAGGATTAAAAGATGAATAAAATGTTTTATCTTTTTTTAGCTCTATTATTCAAGTCTATTAAACATGTTGTTTGTTTTCTTAACAAGTTGTAAAAAATCAATTTTTAATTGTCTTGTTTTCTATCTCTATAAATAATTTAAGCTTATTATTTAATATTAATACGCATTGTACAATTAAATATACAGGTAGAAAATGGAAATAAATGACCAAATTAAGAAAAAGATTTTGGATTGTCTTCCTACTTTTCCTCCATTTAAATTCTAAATTGTCTTTGATGCAATTTTAGTATTTTTAATATGGCAACTTAAATGGAATAAATTGTTATTATGTAAGAATTAAAGTTAAAGTGGAGCTCTTAATAATGTGCATGCTCAATTCATTGACTCGAGCTCAATTATCTTAAATTTTCATGTTGTTAAATGTCTATTCATCATGACAGAGACGGCAAAAGTACATGTACAAATTTAACTATTGTGTTTAACTACACAAATATTACATACATTAAAACCATTCCATTTCAATCAAATTTAATTTTTTTTGTAGGATTCTTTTTTTGACACATTTAATTCCCTAATTGAATGCCATTTCCCCTCCAGTACTTTCTAGAGAGAGAGAGATTACGCTTTGACAGTCGATGACTAATTAAATTAAGTGTCAGGTAGTCTGGTGACTATCCACAGACTTTGGGATTTTTTTTATGTTGCCTTCATGTCCACAGAGAGAATTGTCATTTGGGAGTTGACTTTTTTTTGTAAATTATACTCTTTACAATAATAATCCCCATTTAAAAAAACATGTAGTATTTTTGCATAATTTCGTTTAGAAAGTTTTTTAATGTAGTAAATAGTTACAGATAGTAAAGTGAAAGATTTTTTAATTTAAGTTAAATAAAGACATTTACCTAAAAAAACTAAATTAAATAACCCTCTCAAAATAAACCAATTAACTCATCATTTAAATATTAATGGCCCACCAAGTACTCCCTGACATGACAAGAGAGAAAAGGAACAAGTAATTTAATTTAAATTCACAAAAAAATAGTTTAATAGACTAATGACTCTAATTAAAATTAAGTAATAATTAAAAGAAAGAGAGAAAAAAAGAGGGAAAGTTTTATATAATGAAGGACCATTAAAAAGACTGAAATGAGGATATCCGTCATTAACTTTTGATGTTTGTGTTTAATATAAAAAAAACAAAAGAAATTGGCTCCACTTGTATGATGGTACTTTAGTATTATAATTACGTCACAATTTTCTCTCTCTCTGTCTTGAGTGGTTTTGTGATAGGGAGGATGTTAAATTGTGGATGAAATAGCTAAAAAAAGTAATCTTCTTACAACTCATCTCTCTTATAAAAAGAGAGGGGGGGGGGGAAGAAAAAAAATATGAATAATTTTTCACTATCGATTTTCATTCTTCCTCGTAGTCGTACATGTAAAGAAGGAAGAGAGAGAGAGGGGGGTTATTATATTCATTGTGAATTTCCCCACAGAACCCCCCGCCTGACTTTTTGTGCTTGTTACATATTTACTACGGGTGACTCTCTCTCGGTTAACACGCACCATTTTAACACTAAAAAAAACTAGCCTAGCTTCCCATATCTCATATTGCTTGTTTCATAGGCAAAGTCAATAGAAAAGAGAGAGAGAATGAACAACATGAGACACGCTATCTTGAGTGCTCATATTCAAGGGATAATACCCACGATATGCTATCTCTCTCCAGTTCTCGAGTGAGACGAGGACAAAAATCTCCATAAAATTTTCTGCCCCATATTTTTTGTCAAGAGAAATATCTTGTATAAATAAAATTTGTTTTCTCTCTTTTTACGCATTGCGTTTACTACAGAGATTGAGACTAAGAGTGTGAAATAGTTTCATGTAGAAAAAAAACTACTTTTCATTTTATAGACAAAAAGAGACTCAATCTTAAAATTTATTATTATGTCTCTCTTGAATAAAACAAAAAGTCGACTGGCAGAAATAAAGATGTACAATTTGATAATATTTCCCATGCCTCTTCCCCCTCTTTGAATGTATGGACAGGAAATGTGCAACTTTTTTTTATGACAAGAATATTTTGTTTGTCTCTCTCACCAATTTTGTGAAAGATGAGAGATGCAGAGAGAGAGGGGGGGGGGGCATATGCGTTGGGATTGTCACTTTCCGCTTTTGCCCTCGTCGTTTTCGTGTCTTTGATGCTTTTCTTGTCTTGTGAAAGAAATACAGATAGAAGTGTGTGTGAATGGAACTGTAGATAGTCGACATGAGATAATATTGTGTACTTTAGTCTCTTTTTTTTTTGCAAAGTGTTCTTGAGTATGGAACAAAAATGTATGTGTATAAATATAGGTACCAAACATGGCCTATAACTCCCATTCCAAATGGCTATAGTAGGGGAAGACGCTCGTTGAGATTGAAGACTCTCATCTGGCAATCAGGAAAGCTGTAAGAGCGTTCAATCTACGTCGACCTACGTTTTTTTTCTAGTAAGGGGGTACTTCTTTTGTATGGTGAATGTGTTTGAATGTATTTCTGTTCAATGTCTTTTTCACAGTCAGCAATAAAAAAAGGTATCTGTACAATGTACATATGTACAGTGTAGAGATACAAGAAAAGCCATTTACTTTGAATGAAAATTCACCCAACATTTACATGTCTCCCTCAAGAACAAAAGGGAGTGGAGACACAAGAGAGAGAGAGAGACAGGGAAATAAATCCCCAAAAAGTTTTTTTTATGGGAATTGTCTCTCTCTCTCGTGTCAAGTACATTGTCTTTACACTTTATTATGGAGAGTACAAGTAATTGTATTTAGTTTTGGAGGAGGAACAAATATTTATAATTCCAAGAAATTGCATTTTGGAGTTGGACACAAAGTCAAAATGGTCATTAGATCATCAAGAGAGTTTTACTGTAATAAGAATTAAGTTATGTTTTTTTCTTTTGGAGAGGGATAAAGACAGAGAGATCTTTTGTACATTTATTAAGCCTCTTGCCCTTTAAGAGGATGATATAATTGATGTGTCTTTTACACACCTGAGTTGCATCTCTTGGGCACCATCCCCCCCTCCCCCCCTCAACTTCTCTCTCGATGATGATGAAACTTGATTATCATAACAAGATTTATATACAGTTTATAACATTCAAGATGAGGTAATGTCGCATACATGCAGATAGGTCACTGAAGTTCTTTGACCTCTTTTGTCCACCTTCCCCATTCTTCTTCTTCTTCCGCTCCCCTCTCTCTCTCTCTCTGTGGATGATAAACCCGTAGTAAAATGTGAGACTCAAGACTATTATTTTGTTTTGCCCATTTGATCAATTCCATTTAAATTTTTTGGGGGATTAAATACTCTCTCGTGACAGAACAGAGAGTGAAGAGAGGCAATCATGGTTAACAGGCTATAAAAGCATTTTGTAATTTTATTGATCAAAAAAAACTCTCTCTCTCTAAAACAAGGACACACGCACAAAGACTGGAGTGAATACACAAGGAGTTTTTTGAATGGAATAATACTCAAAGTCAATTTTATAAATTATCTAAAGTATGGACATGAACAAGTTTACATATTTACTTGATGGGTGAGCTTATGTTTCTTTTTTTTCTTTTTTGGAGAGTATTAAATGGAGTAGAATAATAAAAAATCAAGTTCATGTGGAACGAAGACACCCATCAATTATTCATCTTGTATCAATCTTTTTAAGGTTTACAAGTAGCCAGATAAAACTGAGAACCCCCCCCTCTCTCCTTCTTCTCCGTCGTAATAATCAATAAAATCCTGTTCAATATTTTCTGTTGTTAAGACTTGGCCACACAAGTCAACAATTTTGTGAGGGGAGTTTTATGGAAGAATTTAAATATATAAATTGAAAATATTTTTGGAGATTAATTTTTTTACAGAAAAAAAGAGAAAGGCATTGAAAACATTAGGAAAGTTTTTTTGACGTTAAATAATAGAACAAAGCTCAGTTGAGAGACTGGGAATGAGGGAATAGTTAAAAAAGAGTTTTTTCTTTATTTTGTATTTGGAAAAAGGGATAGAGAAAATTTAATATTATTGGAGCTTAAAGGAATGATGGAATGAGAGCTTAGAATTTAAGTTTTCTTTTTATTTGAATGGCAGCTCTGGCATGAAAGTAGAATCGCATAAAAATCACTCCCCTCATTTTACATTCAGGAGAAAACAGAAAGCAGGGAGAGAGAGTCACTTTCAATCTCAATCTCAAGACAGCATTTGAAAAGTAGACACTAATACTTGTCACTTTTCACATGGATAATTCAACTCTCTCTCTCTCTCTCTTTCTCTTTTTCTACTCTCCACCATTTTTTACTACTCCATCAATTTCTCTCTCTGTTTTTTACATAATAATCATTGTCTACAAATCGAGTCTATCCTTTATCCATTTTTTGTACTTTAATATGGACAAATGAATATAAATTAAAAAGTTGAGAATTTGATTATGAATAAAAATATTTAAAACAGTTTTATTTTATACCCTGCTAATTTTATAATATAAAGTTTTTATTTTTAATTATTTTCTACTATTATTATTAAATTTTAGTCAGACTTTTAATTATTCAATTTTGTACAGCTAATCTCTGTATTAATTATTATAGTAGTCAAGCCTCATGGAGAAGAGAATTTGGAATTTTGTTTGAAAAGTAAATTTTAGTTTAAATTCTAAACTATTGTCATTTACATTTACATAACAAAAAAGTTTTTTTTTTGGATGACTTTGTATTTTAGTTTGGATAATAAATTTCAGAATACAATTTTTTTGTGAAAAATGAAACACAAAAAAAAAGTTTTTTTCACAAAAGAGAGAAAAAAAATTAAAAGGAATGGAGTTTTTAGATAAAATGCTATAGACAGTAAAAAACTCAAGTTTAATTGTTCCATCAAGACACAAAAGAGAGAGAGAGAGAGGGAGAGAGAGAAATCGTTTGTCTTGCCTAAAACAAAGTGGACAGAATAATTATAGAGATAGTTTATTTTATATATAAAAAACTATAGAATAAATTTTCACGAGTAAAAAATGACATAAAACTTTTTTTTTATACTAAAAAAAATATGGCGTAGCCAAACTACAATAAATAATACAATAGACAGCTGAAAATGGGAGAGAGAAAAAAAGATATGGAGACTTATTTGCCAACTTTAATGTATACTCAAGTTATAGGTAATTAAATATCCCAAATAAATTAGAGAATGAAAGTGAAAGCAAGGGATAAAAAATGACCCATTTTTTCAAAAATAAAAAACACTACACTCATTTTTGACAAGGAAAAAGAGGGAGAGAGAAAGTTGATGAGAATTTGTGGGCTTGTGATAAGACACTTGATTTTATGTTTGCCTAGTATAAAATGAGTGCCTATTTTTTCCAGAAGAGGAGAAAGCCTGGACAGAATGATGAAACGTCAAAGTCTGTTTTTGGGATATCTGGGATTCTCTAATGTAAAAGCTACCCCCCTCGAAACAGGACTGGGACTTGGAATGATTTTTAGGTTAAATGGAATTGGACTGGGCAATGTTAGTTTAATGATGGGAATTCTCCAAAAAAAAAGGAACTCAGGATGATGATGATGATAGGACTGTGGTTGATTCTTTGGAATGAGCCCCCTTGATGAATGAGAGAAAATGGTTTTTGGGTTGGCATATGTATGTACGTACACAAGAATGTTTTTAGAGAGAGAAAATGGTAACTAGAAAATTTTAAGTTGAATGCCCGAGGGGTCTCAAATAAATTGTACATTATGAGCTCCACATGGAGTCACTATTTACATTTTGGAGAGTCAATTTTCTCTACAGAGAAACAATAACAAAAAAGACCAAAATGGAACTGGAAAATAAATTATTATTCTCCTTTTCCAAATAAACAAATTCCTCCCCTCCATTTCACCAAGCAAAAAGCCTGTCTGTAGACAAGACAATGGAGAGGAACTTTTAACTAACATGCTTTAAAATTAATGGAAATTTTAATTGACTTTTCAGTTTACTTACACTTAAATAAAAGTCCACCACATTGAACATTGAACTAAAGTTTTTTGTGTGACCCATAAATCAATTTTAACTGTCCTGGTCAACAAAAAGAGATTGCGACTGTGACATGGTGGCCTATTTTGGGACTTCTCTTGAATAACTTTTGACCTTGTCAAGAGTCAAGAAATAACTTTTTTTTAAAAAAAAGTTGGAGACCCATTTTGAGTTGTCAATATGAAGAGAACAAAGAGAAAGTTTTTATAAAAAAAATCTTACCTGAGGAGTAACTCCAAGCATTCTAAGGGAAGGTGGAACGTTTAAATTTTTGGGTACTCGAACATGTCCAAAATCAACATAGTAAAGTCGACACCAAATTCCAAAGTAGTCAATGTCAAAAATAGTTAAATCTCCCGGAAGACTTGTCAAAGAAGAAAAAAAGGATCATTTTATTTTACATGGAGGATGCTAAGGATGTTGGAAAGTTAATTGACCTGAAAAATGAAATTACCTGAGAACCATAGTTTTTTTATCAGATTTCAAAAGCGGAGAATCTCCTCCAGTCTCATCCGGTACACGAGCTCCCTCTGGACCCGGCTTTCCACGTCCAACCCAAAAATGAACATCTGGAGAAATAAAACAAAAGAAAAAAAAATTCTACACTTCCATAATAAACTTGTCGTCGGATGGGACCTTGAGAGAGAAAATTCAAGTGTCCAATGAAATGTTTTTTTTGGCACGTCTTTCTCACTGACAATACCCATCTATTCCACTTTATACAGAGAGAGAGAGAGGACCCGGAGGACCATAAAAAAAGAAAGAAAGGAAAAGCCATAAAATACACACCAGGTGCTTGACCATCATAACTAAAGTCTGGCACCAAAAGTGTCTGAGCATCGACAACCACGATGGGACCAGATGAGACACCATGTTGACCTTGAAGTGAGCCAATTACATGAGGTTGTGGATAGTCCAAATCATTTGGGATGTACAAGTCACCAAAGTTTACCTTTAAAAAAACATTAAAATTTTAATAAAAACACATGACAAAATTGGGAATTGATCTCTTTCTCTCTTTCTCTCTCTTTTATTTACATAAGCAGAAAAAAAGAGAAAACTCTCGAGTCATCTTGTAAATAATTAAAATAAATAAAAACAAAATTCTCCTTTATTTTACTTTCACTCTCTCTCTCTCTTCTCTCAAAAACTTGTCCCTCGTGTGTCACCAAAAGAAAAGAAAAGAGGAGAGAAAATTGCATGTTGTAAACATTAAAGGGAAACAAAGTGAAAGTTTTATCTTGTGAATATTTTCAGATAAAAAAAAGAGGGGAAAGTGTACAAATTCGCTTGAGGTGATTCAAATGAGAGTGATAAGCTTTTAAAAAAAAGTATTTTACATTTTTACTCCTCAAAGAATATTACAAGAGAAAGGGGGAAAAAATTGAAAAGAAAACAAGAATTCTGACACAAACAGAGAGAGAGAAAGGTCATTACATGATGATTATATGCAATCTCCAGTAAAAAAAGAGAAAGTTGCTGGCTATCTTTTAAAGCCAGGATCACCTCCCATACCTTTTCAACTCTTGTTACACCTTACAAGTACAAAAGGAGGGGAGAGTGAGTGGAGAGGTTGGAGCATAAAAATTGATGAAGCAGAAAAGCTTCTCTTTTTTTGTTCCTTTGATAGAATTACTTTTATGTATTATATCCATCCAAAAGAATTTGTTTTCTCTCTCTCTCTCTTTATCTCCATCTCCATAAAACTACTCATCCACCCACTACTTGACTACTTGTCTTGATCATAAAAATAAAAGAATTTTGTTTACTACTTTCTCTCTCTAACCTCATACGCTCGACACCACACAGCCAGCCACTTAATATCACGGAGAGTTAGACCGTCTAGAAAATTAAATGAACTTGTTAAATTTACCAAAACACAAAATTGTCATCTCACTCTTGAGCTTGACTATATAGTAAAATATTTTAGTGGAGAAAAATGTAACAAGAAAATAATATTTAATGACCTGGTAGTGTTATTGTTATATCTTGATTATTGTAAATTTGAAGAATTTCTTTACTGTCGATTGTCAAAACAAATTAAATTTCATTTATTTTAAATTTAAAACAATTATTTTTATGTATTGTCAGTACATTAATTACAAAAAAAAAATTTTTAATCATTTAAATCCATTTTACTTACGTTCCTCTCTCATCTGGAATTATAATTCCTTGTGGTGATGCATCTTGGGTGAATCCAGTCCAAAAAAATGCATCTAAAAGTAAAAATATAGAATAAATGGAAATTTAGCTTTGTATTTTTTTACTCCTATTTCTTCTTTTCCCTCTCCAATTTTTTTAGTGGGACTCTAGACGATCAAAGAATAGGAAAAGTCGTATTATATTTTCTAGTTTTTTTTGAAAAAAAAACTATTACCTTTTTTTACACTGTGAATTCTACAATTTATTTTCAAACGAGTATCTTTTCCTCTATATAATATTATATATATATATATATATGCATGTGAGAGATATAAAAAGATGGTGGATGAACTTTAGTATTTATATGATGTAACCCATCCTTTGCATTATAACCATCACGTTCTTCCATTCTCTCCCTTGAAACAGATCTCTGTGTCTGTGTGTCCCTGTCTCTGTATAGAAAAAGAACCCGGGAGAGAAAGTGGATAGAATAACTCATAAAGGAGTTTTTTGGTATGGAAGACGAGAAAATGGGAAAAAGTCGTTTAAATTGCCCACGTACAGAAAAAAAGAGAGAAGGTGAATATGTCACGCTTAAAACTACTCTGTTGTCTCTCGTCTTTGACTCTCCTCGTAATACCCACATGGGTAATTCTGTATGTATGTAAAAAGAGAAAGTATATTTTTTGATTCTACTCTCTCTCTCCACTTTTTATAGAAAAAGTTGACATACATGTATGTAGAATGTACATGGATATTTGTATGAATTTATGTACAGTTTTAAAATAATTTCTTCTATCTTTTACATAATCCATTTTCGTCATGGTTTAATTTCCCCTTTAAAAAATGATTCTGTAGAGAATTTAAACCATGTGAAATTTTTCTCCAACATGTAAATAACATGGCGGAATACATTTTATGACAAGAATTTTGAGTCTGTAGAGAATTTCTCCGAGTAAAATTAATGGTTCTATGTATGACTATAGAGAGAGAGAGAAAGTGGGGAGGGGGGGAGTGTGTGTTGGTGGAAAACAAACAACAAAGTCCCTCACCGCCTGTCCCACAATGTCAATAGAAATCCTTCTCCATTTTCCTCTCTTGTACTTTCTCTCTCTCTTTCTCTCTCTCTGGAAGAACATGCCAACGTGGCGTTGTAATATCCAGAGGATCGTATTCCACAATCAACTCACAAGTTTGAGTTAATTTTTTGGGGAGGATGCGGATGAGGCTACACTTCATACAGAGAGGGAGAGACAGAGAACCGTATCCGTGTGGATATTAAAAGATTTTTTTGGAACATGAGAACTTGTGCGTGTCTCTGTGTACACAGTACAATTTAATTTAATATAGAGGACTACATTTATACAAACCAATGAATTTCCTCTGACTTTCTCCCTCTCCTCCATGAAATATTATGAAAGGATGAAATCCTTCCAACTGTAAATTCACACCCACTTAAAAAAAAGTTTCTCATCCATACATTACATTGTAATTTAAATTTTCTCAACCATGCTAAATTTTCACTTTAGCTTATTCCCCCATAATATTCTCAATACCAGCCAGCCCCCCGTGTGTGGTATTGAGAAGGGATTTTTTTCTGGTGTGGAGAAAGTTAGAAAAATGAGACGGAGAAAATAAAAATCTTATACTTTTTTGAGTAAAGGAAAAAGAAAAGTTTTTTGACTCTTAGAATTAGAGCACACCTTGAAACTCAATAAAAAATTTATTTGTCTGTATTATTAACGTAAATTTATTTATGGCGCATAGATGAGCTCTCTTGAAAATTTGCGCAGGGTAAAATAAAAAAAATAAAAAAGTTTTTTCTTTCAACTTTTTTCATCCCATTCTAAAAAGTCTAGAATTTTTTTTTTGTATTCAGAAAAAACTTGGGCAATAACACTGATTTTCCCTTATCTTTTTTTTGGCTATATCACTACTTAAATTCTATATCTATTAGGCTTCTTTTTTTCCTTCTCGGTAGCTTTTTCCTTTGTAAAGTTTGTTATCCATGACTTTCTCTTAAAATATTTTATTATTTCTCATTTTGAGACTCTCTCTCTCTCTCTCTCTCTACAGCTAAACCGTTTGAAATTTGAACGGGGAGACCAAATTGGAGGATGTACATTGTGAGGGCCATGTTATTTTTATTGATTTGTTAAAAAAATGTAAAGTGTATAATATTACTAGGGAATATAATCCATGGATATTACACTATAATAATATTTATAGTAACTACTTAAATATTGTATGAAAATCGTGTTAAATAGCCAAGGATTGTCAGACTTTATTTTTCCAGCCTCTCTCTCTCTCTCTCATGTCAGAGTTGTCGTCATAATCTCGAGTCCTTTGACAAAAAAAAATATTGAGTAAAAGTTTGAATAGAATCCCCATAAAAAAAAAGTTTGGGAGTTGGGACACGCACATCTGTGCGAAATTCTCCCTCGTCAGAAATATTTTCATCTTGTTTGTGATCAGCATCACCAAGTGGATTAATCCATGACATAAGAAAGAGAGTATCTGCACATTCTGTCTGTAGCCAAAAAAAAATCTTTTTTTACAGTAAAGTTGACTACACTGCAGTTTTCAGTGTGTGACTCTAATTCAAGTTTGGTGTGTGTGAAGTGGTGGAGGATGAACTCACGTTGAGATGACAAAAAAATGAATTTTTTATATAAAATTAAGTTACTACTCGCAATCGCACTCGTGCCTTTTTTACAGAGAGAGAGAGATTTCAATGAGGTTAGTGCATGCATAATATTCTTTATGGAGGTGAAGGATATTCAGTGACTGAGTACAAGACAAAACTCGTTGACAGTTGAAACGGTGCATCATAATGATGATGATTTTTTATCCTTTTTTTGAGATGACTAATGCCATGGCCACATTGGATGATTATGTTTGGATGAAGCATGAGATGATCATCTCATGCTTCTACTGCAACTGGGCTCATAATATTTCTTGTTGACTCTACACAAAAAAGTATTATTGTGTTCCTTCCCCAACACAGAGCCTGATAGAGTAGTCCATTCATTAATCTCAGACTTTTCATCTTCTCTCTCTCTCTCTCTCTCTGTACAGAGGAAGCCATACACAAAAGGATTTGCCATTTATATGATAAACATGGCTAATGACCAAGACGCCACATTCACATCCACAGAGAGAGACTTGTAAAACAGCTGATAGAGCATAAATTAAGGGGGAGATAATATTTAACTATTTTCTTGTGCCTTTGTCAACAAAATGTAAGAGAATATTTTAAGAGTTTTCATGCGTACACAAATCATCATCAGGCAAAATGTAGGCTAGGCTGTCTCAAATTTTTGAAACCTACATTTTTTTAAATACAATTCCCCTCCTCCTCCTCTTCTTTGCTATTTTATTTAAGTTATTTTTAATAGAAAATTTAAATGGACAGCACACACTCACACACTATTTTTACAATAATTGTGTTTGTACAGCATGGTAAAATTTTCATTTTGAGATGCATGACATTGATAATGTCATTGTGGAAATTATGGATATTTTTTTTATATGAGGATTCAATTATTTTTCATTTTATTTTTCAATTAATATTTAATTTAAAATATTTTTTTGAAATTGAAGCCATCTTTCTTTTTTTTTTGGTGTCAATCATAACAATGACTTATTTTTATTTTGTTTACGGTTTCACGCCATGCGTGACGTTAAAAATAAAGTTTTTTGTATTGATTATTGACGCTTGTAAATATTTTTGATTTATCATTTGTGGGGATTGCAAGATTGGGCATCCTTACAATGTTTTTTGTGTGTACAATTGTAAGAAATGTGATGAGAATTTTTTGTGTAATGTTCTCCATTGAGAGTCCCTACAAGTTTCTCTGTATTTCTTTACAAAATAAAAATTGATAGAATTTTCTTTTTTGAAGGGAGGGAGCTTTACTTTATGTGAAAAGTAAATTTAATTTAAAAATTGCAAAAGAATTTATTTCTTGGAATTAACTAAATATATTTTTTTATACAAATTCTTTTTTGTGATGACTCTCGTCTCAAAATAAATTGTCCCAACTTTTTTTTATTATAAACAAAGTTTTACTTTATTCTGTCCAAAGTTTTGTATTGTAAAAAAAATGACTGCCAATTTTTTGATTCCAAGAAATGAAATGGCAACGTTAAAAAAAGACCTCCCATTAATTTTCTTAGTAAAAGAGATTTTTTTTAATATATAAAAAAGGCATGACGGACAAGTGAGTGTATTTTTTTATGGATGAAATTTAATTAAATCACAAATTAATTGAAGGATGGCAATCACGTAGAGAGAATGGAGTGTGGCCTGTTGATTTTAAGTCTTTTTTTCATTCTCGTCGTAAACCACAAGACCACCATAATAATTTAGCTCAAAGTCTTTTATTACATCGGTTCCTCATTCCCAACAATCCTTGTCACAAGAAAAAGATTGGCCAAAAAAAAGTTGTTACTTAAATGAAGTTCAGAACAATTTTGTATATAAAAAAAATGTAATAAACTTTTTTTTAAGAGGGGTAAATGACAATACAGATGGCCTCTCATTTGTCCACTCCAAGGATAAATTCCCGTGAATTTAGATTTAAATCAAAAAACTATATAAAACCCCATTTATTTCTTTTATTCTATTTAATTGAACAAAAAAAAGTTGCAATTATTTAACTTTTGTACAGTGTACAGAATAGACACAAAAATTCTCATAAAAATCCTTGTAGACATTAACATTAACCCTGTCCATGTGGCTTTTTGTATTTAAATGGCAAGGTTTTTTTTAAAAAAAAATACAGTTAATATATCTAGCATTAACAGACATTGATGAGGTTAATTTAAATTTGTAATGAAGTTGAATTTAAATTTTAAAATAATAATTTAAACATTGTGTAGACTAGACTTAATCTTGACAAATTAGTCTTTTTTAAAAGTTAACTTGAGTGTCACAACTCAGAACATCACAAGAGTAGTTAAATTTGAATAGGTGTAAATTATTAAAAGGAGAGAGGCGACATGAAAAACACAGAAAGGGAAACCACTGAGAGGATGAAGATGAAGATAAAATAAAACGTGAGGACAGGGAAAAGTTGGACAAGTGGCACATTGACATTGGCCAACATGTATAATAAATGTAAGTAAAGTGAATTTTACTGTCCATGTCTTTTTTTTGTGGGGCAAACTTGTTTGTTTCAATTAATATTGCATATGCAATTTTCAAATGTGTAACATTTTCTTTAATGATTTTTTAAAAGAAAAAGAAGAATTTTATAGTGACATGCTTTCCTGTCTTAATTTGACTTTGTATGAGACTCACAAGGTTAAAAGACTTTTGTTCATTCTTTTTTTGAGACTCTCAATGTTTTATTCAATGTCAGAGCCATTTCCCTACGGTTCTAATCAATTTGACCCATTAATTATTGTACAAATGTAAAATAAATTAAAAGTTTGTTTTTTTTACCTGGACCAGCTCCATCATAAGTAAATCCTCTAATGTGAATTGTTCTGGCATCAGTGGCATAGACTTCACCACTAACTTTATGTTGTCTTGTTGTAAATTTTCCAATGTATCGTCCTCGATAAAGACTCCCAGCTCCACTCAAACCCCCCACTGCTGTCGTTCCATTAGCTGTAATGAAAGAATAAATTTAAATTAAAATAAACATTCATTCTCATTTTTTTAAACATGGTTCATGGTACATATGTGAGTAATCATGTTTGACTAAATATTTTTAAATTGTTGTAGGTTGTAGGTAAATAAACAACTTAAATTAGTACATGTCCAAAGTATAAAATATCACGTGGAATTTAAAGAGTCATTGACACCATTTTGAAAGACAAATGACAAATGGACAGACCAAATAAAAAAAAGTTTTCTCTTGTTTATTTTTGCGAATGATATGGTGGCAAGGATAAAATATTTCTCTATTTAGATTTAGATGGATGATATGAGACATGGTGGTTAAGAAGGATGTGGACAATAAGTCAAAATAAATGAAGGCACACTTCATACGACACAGGTAAATGGTATGGCTCATCAATCACATTTTTTTCTTCTTTGTAGTCAATAATATTGATGAGACACACAATAGAATATTTTTTGACCAAATTTTCTCTCTCTCTCTCTCTCTCTCTCTCTCTCTTCTATTTTATATTGGTCTCAATTCTACGTACAATGACACAATGGAATAATCATTATTTTAAGTGTTGAAACATGCTCAAAAAATCAATTCTGGGGTAATCATGATTATTACATTTTGATAGTTTTTTGGGGGAAAATCATGAGACTAGAAATTTGTGTCATGGACAAGATAACAGAGTTAAAAAGTAAATACAATTTGTGACATAATATAATTAATCAAGGTTTTTGATTGTTGATATTAATAAAATTGATCATTTCTGTACTCTCATCAGAGAGTACAGGTGTGTTTGATGCGGATCATTAAAAAAGGACAATTTTGAATAAATTTATGTACAGACCCTCCTGTTGTTGACTTAGTATTATTTCTCATGTCAACATTTCAATAAAGAGACTGAAATCAATCATCACAGGAGTTGGTAGTGGTCCCCATAATAATCCCTTTCATGCTCCTCTAATTTGTCAACCGCGTCAAGTTTCCTTGATATGCAAGCCAGCTCTTGCATAAAATAACTTTTTTAATAAAAAGAATTTTTTTAAAAAAATTCAAGAGATGCTTTAGAATGTACATACACGTGATTGTGCCCAAAAATGAATTTTTACATTCTCAAGTCACTTAAAGTTCAAGACAATGTTTTTTATGATTATAGGATTGTTGACTTGTGTTATAGAGAATGTAACATGTAATTATTTATAATCAACATTAGAGTACGAAAAAATGAAAATGCCGCTATGGCTTTAACTCTTTAAGACAGACAATCTTCTTAGTACTTGTACGGTACTTTTTTTCATAATTATCTTTGATGAAAATTCAAATACTCAAGGATTTGAAACAAGTTTAACATTTTTTAAAAAAATTATTTAATACTCATGTCTCACTTAATCGGATTACAGACATTATTATAATGCATTTGAGATTACTCGTGGAGATTCAAGGTTAATTATTACCTAAAAAATAATTATTCAATTTTCCATCCACGTATATGTAACCTCTGACATTTAAAACTCATCAAGAAAACATGAGTTTCATGATCATTACTCATAATTCATCATAATAAAATTTTGGCAGAGCTTAAGCTTTAATATTTATTAATTATTGTATTCAGTGACTACTACCTACTTGAATTACTAATTGTAAGTAATTAATTTTAGCGCAATTAATTGTTGTTGTCAAACATAATAATAAATTTGATTTTTTATAAAAATACAAAATACGAGTTTATAATGGCTAGGTCAAGACAAATTATTTATGATAGTTAGACCACGTAATTAATTTGTCATCAGGCACACTCCCCCCTCCCTCCCTCATGTTTTTGTATGCTCTGATTCCACTTGGCAAAAGAATTACCTGTCAAAACCATAAAAGAAGGATCATATCTGTACTTTTACAACAACAACACAGCATGGGGACAGATGTTGATTTTCAAGGATGATCCTGAAATTGACACAACAATTTATTCTACCTCTCAACCCCAACCAAAAAAATATTTTAATGTGGCTGGCTTTAAAGTCTAAACAAAACTGAATTCATCCCCAATGATTTCTTGTCAAAAATTAGTTCATGCAAAATGAAATCTTTTTTTTAGTATCAAAAATAGATAACAAATTACAATAAAAAGTTATGCAATTCTCCAAAACAATCAAATTGCCAATTTCTACTAACTCAAGATGATCTAACAAGAAGGAAATAAAAGAATATTTTTAGTAAATATTCAAGTAAATTAACAATTTAATTCTAAGAAATTGACATGTAGACAACAGTTTAATGACAAGATGACCAACAGGTTTTAAAAAATTTAACTTGTTCATGAAATAAATAAAATAAAATGAAAACATTTTGAAAATCTCATTGAAAAAAATATTATTTCTTGCATGGTAAATTCAAATTCCACGTTGAATGAAAGAGAGGGGGAGGGGGGAATAAAAAAGACAAAAAAGGGGGAAGAGTTTTTTGGCAAGGAATGTTGAATGCCGTTGGAATGGTACACTTTACAAGATTTTTTTTGTGTGGCTCTCGTACTCTCGTATATTGAATTTGAGTGAGAAGGTGAGTGCATCATGAATGGTCAGGATGGGTTAGTCGGCATGCATGTCATTCCACCTCCCAAACACTTTTGCAGTCCGTTACAATGGAAAAATAACATTACAACTTGACTCCAACATCAGAGTGCATGCATATTCTCTAATGTAAACTCTTGAGAGAGATCACAGTTGACTCGGGTGACTTCTCTAAACATTTTTCAATTCTTGTTGACCACTGCCTGTCCACTCCTAGTCCACCCCCCTGGGCACTATACAGCCACCATCCCCTTCTTCTTGTTTCAGTCAAACTCAGACGAAAAACATTTTGCGTCTTATCTGTACAGATAGTCTTTAGTTTTAATTTGAAAATAAATTATGCAATTTATTTGTATTTACTATAGAGAGAGAGAGAGAGAGTCATAATATTTTTGTGCACAAGTTAAGTTTCAAAAGAATTGAAACGTCACTCCAATTTTATTAGGATGACTTTATTCTATTTTTTTGTTGAGCTCATCCATTACAAGTTGGACAATGGAAAAGAGACAAATGAGTTTATCAACTTTTTCTCTCTCTCTTTGATTTGACTATACACAAAATATAACGGGGAGCATGTCGCTGGAGGGATTTTGAAGAGCTCAAAGTTTATGAGCTGTCATTTGCCATGTAAAAAATTTATTTTATATGAGAAGCGATAGTAATTAAAGTTTCCATTGATTTACATAAAGAATCCTCTCTCTCTCTCTCTCTCTCTGTCTCTGTCTCTATTGTGTTAGAGTAACTCAAAGAGTCTGGCACTTTACGTGTGACCACATGAAAAAGCAAGTGAAAGGAGAGACCATTTTCACTAAAATCACCCTCCATTAACCATTCAATGATAAAAGTATTATAAATATTTTATTTTTAGTTCTCCAACAGTCAAGTGTAGCCATTTTCTAGGTCTACAAAGTAAATGATGAAGAGACAATTTAACATGAAAAGTTTTTTAAACATAATTTTTAAAGTAGAGAAAATTAAAAATATTTCTTTGGCATCTTCCTTTTGTCTCGTCCTTCATTATTTACATAAAGTGTACTCTTGTTCCATGTAGACAAGAACAATTTAATGTATAAAATTACAAACATAAATGAAGGAGAAACCTAATTAAAATCTTTGTAATTTTGACTCGTCAAAAGATATTTAAGGTAATTACATAATTACAAAAATGTTCTATTTAAAAATAATAAAGAAACGAGTGGACAAAGATGAATTGAGTGAGAAATTGATTGCTCATATTTATCACGATGCATCCAAATCGATTGATTTTTTTTGTGTACTATTTTCAAATTATATATCTTTTATTCTTTGTAGTGTCATATACATAAATATGTCCAATAAAGAATAGCGTCAAGAATAGACTAAATTATTGTAAATAGAGCGATGGTTCGATAGTCCAAAAAAATTGATTTAGACATTTTTCCCATCCCATTGTTTTGTTCAAAGTTAAATTTAACTTGTAGGACTTTATTTACATGGGATTTATTTTTGAAATTTTTATTCCTACACAAAATTCAACTTTCACTGTCCATCTCCATTCATGAATAAAAATAATTCTCCTTTTTTTTCTCCTACAGATAAAAATTGGACATACAGATATTTCCCTTCAATTGTACTCCCCCCCTCTCCCTCTCCCTGTCCTGGCTCCTGAATGGAACTCTGATGACATGGGAAATGGGAGAGATAAGGAATTGTATTTTTAGAGAAGACATCTGTCCCAAAAAAAAATATCACAATTTTGGTCTCCCATTGGTTTTTTTTAATATGGAGTACAGACTATAAGTAAATGTCCAATTTACATTCAAGAAAATACGCTAAAGGAGTCAAAGTCAGACACGAATCAATTGAGGCTACTGGCACGCAACTAAAAAAAGCAGGGGACGTCATTATGTACCTGTACCTGTATAAACTCTATTTATATGCATTTTGTGTGTACACACACACACTAAAAAAACTACTTTTGCTCCACTTATTTATTGCCTATAATAATATTTATATTGAAGATTATGACCATTTGTCTATATAAAAAATATATGCAAGTCTATTAAATAGTCTCCCTTTCAACAATCAACTCAAGACTGGATAGAATAATTAGAGAGAATTTATTTTCAACAATTTTTAATGGCTACCCAAAAGAGCCATCTACAACAAGGAGAATATTCTCCATAGCTATACTTGTACAATATTAATCTGATTAGTCGAGTAAAATTAATTAATACTAGGATGCGTTCATGTTCATGAGTATAATACAAGGACAGGCACGAGAGAGAGAGAGAGAGAGGCACGCAAGAAAGAGACGAGGATTTTTGTAGGTTTTGTATTAATTATTTTATATGGCAGATGAATGTGTACATTAGGAATGATGATGATGGAACATCTTAAAATTTTCCAGGGAAAAATCCCTTGGCTATCATTATCCTTCTTCCATCTCCATTCAACACTTTCTTTCCCATTCCCTCTCACATTTATGGGTCTAATTTAGTCATACAGAAAAGAAGGGAAGCCGGAAAATAAAAAGCATCTGACAAACAACCTCCATATAAAATTTTCCCACAAGGATTATTTCCCTCACCAAAATAATATCCTCGTGAACAACTCACAACTAGCATAATAAATAAACGTGAACAATGCAAAGTAATTAATTGTAGACATGATATTAAATATTTTCCTTTTAAAGAAAATAATTATTTAATTGTACAATAATAAAGACAGAATTTGGAAATTATTTTCTTTTCATTAAAATCCTTCTCCTTATTTTTGGAATAAAAAAATTAAGGTTAGGTGTTCTTTTTTTTCTCTTTGTCATCTAATTTTATTGTGTTGACGAAGCTAGCAATTAAATTATTCGTGGTTGTTTATTTTGACAAGTCAATTATCTGTCTGGGATTGTTCGTAGTTTTGGTGTGATAAAATAACTAGTGGCGTTAGAGGACAGACACAGAAAAAAAAGAGGATGAAATTGTCATGAGTCATTGTACTCGTAGAAAATGTCTTGGGCTGTACAAACAGGAGAGAATAAATATACACAATCATTTGTATTCATTGTGAAAACATGGAAAAAGAGACTCGAGTCAAAGAATTTAATCAAAAGGAATCGGCTCAATAGATTCTCTCTCTCTCTCTCTCTGTATTCCATCCTCGTCAGTATTTATTATATAATCATACTACCCTTCCCTAATAATATGCATATGGCAAATATTCTTTACTATTTTATACAACACAAAATGTCGCACGAGTACCCATGCAAACACAACCCTCCCCAATTTTCCAAATTTTCCAATTTGTCCTCCTCCATCCGTTTGTAGAAAATGAATAAAATAACTCAAATATTGGAATCCTTGATTATTTAATATTTTAAGAAAATTATTGACAATCAATTTAACCCTTCAAAATTAAATTCGTCCCCTCTGTATAAAATAGGAGAGGGTCACTGACAAGATTTTTGTTAAATGAGAAGAAACTGAAATGACATTAGGATTAAAAATGTTAATGAGATTTCTTGTGAGGATTAAACTATAATTAGTTTACTAAAAGAACATTTGTAACCATTCTTTGCATTTACACTAACCCCCAAACAAAGAGCCTCTACGCCTTTGCCTCTCTTTGTCTCTGTAACTGAACGAGTCTTAAGTTGAACAAGAAAGTCATTAGAGAGGATGGAAGATTACGTGCGAATTTTGTTGAATGAAAATTCTTTTCCTTGCAAAAAAAAATCCAAACTTAATCTGATTGTGTAGATGGGTAGTACATAATAGTGAGAGTGGTAAGAATCTCCAGAAGAGCAGAAAAAAAGTAGCCATATCTGTACCCCCAAAGTTATAGAGAGAGAGAGAGGGCAATATGTCGTAGGGAAAGCCAGGAATCACCTTTTGGTGGATTGTTTACATGGATTGACTCACAGTCTCCCAAACTTCCCCCATCATCATTCTTCAGGTCACACACGAGAAGGAGAGGAGGAGGAGGAATCGATATTTTTAGCCCCAAAAAAAGGAGACTAAAGAGAAGAAGGAGTGAAATGAGACGCTGTCCCTACTATCCATTTCACACTCGACTTGCCTTGAGGTTCCAGTAGAAAGGACAAGCTCCATGAAAATAAAAGAAAAAAGAGAAAAGATTGGAAATCTGTCCATGTGATTCACAACGTTACACTTCTTCTTCCTCCTCCTCCTTGTTTCTTCAAACAAAACTCTTTAATATCCTTTTACACACAAATTCATTTCAATTTAATTGGCTCTCCTCCTTCTTCTCCAGCTTGTTGTGTACAGACACACCATGGACCCTATTTTCTATTTTGTTGTTCTGTATTTCTCAGAGATGGTCAAAATTGATCACCAACAAGATGGCACAGACGCTCTAAACTTATTTTCTCTCTCCTGTCCAAATTAAGGGAGTGTGAATTAAATTTACAAACTACCTAAATCTTATCTCCCCCTCCCCCTTGCTATGAGTGTGAAGAAGAGTGTGTACATATAAAAATCCCATTTTACTTTTTGGCACTCAATGGACATTGTTGGCATTGGCATGGATCTGATAAAGGAGAAGGAATTGGAATTTTATATATTAAAACGAGGCATAAAAGGGACTCTATAGTGCAGGTGTGTGTGCTGTGAATGACTGAAAAGTCTAATTAAACGACGTGTTCTTCTTCTTCCCCTCTCCCCCTCCCTCTCTCTCTTGCTATTGAAATTTTGCGAGGCTTGCACAAAGGATTCAGGGTAAAAGGAATCTTACGCAAAAATGTCATTATCGTCATCCATCTCGTCTTTCATTGTGTGTGGGTTGAAGACGCTGTCATAGAAATTTCTGGAGAACTGGATAAATGGAGAAATTTGCCTCTCTCTCCTTTTACATACTCTCTATTATGTCTACCATGAAAATTCACATTTGTAGTCTGTGTATATGCAAAAAAAAATCATTTATTTTTATTCATCATTCAATATAATATACATATGTATATGCATATGTATTCCTATACTTTCCATTTTTATACGAATTTCTGAAGCAAACGCTTGTCTCGGGGTTCTCATTTCTATAGAGAATTTAGAGTAGTATTTTATAGGGACAATATTTTTCATAATTCCAATTAAATTCTTTTGCATACACACATAGAGGCAGTCATGGGGCTTATATTTGTATGTATAAGAGAGAGAGAGAGAGAAAATCAGAATTGATCGCTTGACATAATTTTCATGGATGATACATGTAAGTTCACATGTTATGTACATATGAATTGATTGAAATAAAAGTCTTGTCTAATAGTTTTAGTCCCCATGAGTTTCTCTCTCTCAATTGAGACAAGTTCTTTGGAAGACGATAATATTATTATGTGATACCAAGAAGAAAATGGGTGAGAAAATGGAGACTCTCTCTCTCTCTCTTGTGTGTGCTGTGTCTCTGCTGGATTTTTATTTTATTTTAGTTTCGATCCTTTAATTCTTTATTCTTTTTTATCATATAAAGAAATAGACCACCTACTACTGCCACAATGAACATTTCCTTTTCATCGTCATAAACTATTTTACTCTAGTCTTTTAGTGCCTCCTGGAGTCTCTTGGCAACTTTTCCTCTCTCTCTCTCTCTCTCTCTCTCTCTTTCTCTTAACTCTTTGGCAGTTCAATAAATAATATGCCCTTTGACCTTTTTTAGCTGAGTCAGGGTCATAATTTTGTTGAGTGGAAAATCCCCTCAAATTCCCGTCACCACATAAAGAATTGAGGACCAGAGCCAAAGCGAGGTTTAAAAATAGAGTTTTATTTTTATGGGACCATTCCATTTCTAGTGACCTGGGTCAAGTGGCTATCAATTATGAACTATAGATTTTTTTCCAAAAAATATAAAAATTCAGGTCATATTTTTTGACCTCTGCTTTCAACATATATAAGAAATATGAGGGAAATAAATTGTTAAAAATAATTTATTGAACCGTTCTCATAAAAGTTTGTAGAGGAGAACCGGAATAAAAAATAATAATGAAACGATAAAAAGTTGTACAAGATACAAAAAAAGAGGAAGGAAGAGAAAAGAAAAACTGAAACTAATGCCAAAGCTGAAAATTGAATTAAAGTTTTTTTTTTGAGCTTTTTGACTCTCTTTGACTGTAACACTTGGCTGTGCACAGCAGTGGGCAAGTAGATTATATGCAAGGGTTACGAAAGGAATCTCACAAGGGATTTACACTTGAAACACATCTCAAGGATGAGAAATATATTTCATCAACTTTGTCTTCCTATGACATATCTTTTACTATGTGTCCTCCCCTCCCATAAAAAAAATTGTATTATCTCAATCATATAACATTGAAAAAATTCTAATATCTCTAATATTTCTCTCATCCAATCACACTATTAAAAATTATGTGACAAAAATCAAATTTATTCAATACCAACCCTTCTGTAAATTTATAGAGATACACCTTGGAACTTTTTTTTTAATTACCTACCTGCAAAAAATGGAGTAATAAATATGGTATGTACATAATACAGTAAAAAAAATTATTTTGTAGGTACAAATTAAAAAATTATAGGTCAAGTAATATTTACAAAATATTACTTGAACCAACTCACATTTGAAATTTGTCAAGGGAAAATTATTAGATAGAAAATACAAAGTGTATAATAATTAAAGGAAGAAGAATCCTTTGTAACATCTCAGTCCTACATAAATTCTTGACAATTCCTCTGTGAAAATTGTCACAAGAGAGAGAGAGGACAGGTAGGACAATCTTTGTAATGGATATATAGAGACACAACGACGTTGATTGTAGTTGAGAGAGAGAGAGAGAGGAGGAGGAAACAAAGGAAATATGGAATTAAATTAAAGATGAAGGAATAATACAGATTGTCAAAGGTAAAGAACAGAGTCTCCGTTACTTGTCTCAAAAACTCATAAATAAATGTACCTACTCTAAAAGTCTTATGATCCCTTTGTGGTTTAGCTCTATCTTGGTCTTGTCCTACTGAGTTTTCATTTTGTGACACAAGTCATAAAATAATATTTTTTTTCTCCTTGAACACTACAAACTTACAAACTACAGATACACCACCACATCATGGAAATGGAATGGAACGATGTAACAAAAAAAGATTCACCAAAAAATTCTGTTTTTTTGCATTCTTTACGGTATTTATTTTTCTTACTCCCTCTCTCTCTCTATTAGAGATATCTACCTGTATATTATATTTACCCACGCCGTATAATTAATGGAGCAATATTTTGAACTTGTCTCTCTCTCTCTTTATTAAGTACAAGACAAATAGAATACAAAAAAAACTATAATCATATCTGACTACCTTTTTGGACACACTACTGGCTCGACAGGATTCAACTTGTCCTTGCCTTTGTACATATGGAGAGAGAGAGAATAAAATTAAATGTGTTGTCAACTCAGGTCAAATAAAAAAATTCAGTTTTTTTTCAAGACACAAAGAGGAGGCAACCATTTTATTTTTATTTATTTTATCTGTACAAAATAACTATTATACAATAATAATATTTCTCTCTCTCTCTTATTTGAAATGATGACAAAAAAACAGAATCTCTCATCCCCGACACTAATATAACAGTAAGAGTCACCCAGAGACAAAGAACTACAGACACAGTTTTTTTAGAAAAAGAACACGTTCAAGGATGTTGATGAAGTATATTTTATAATAAAAAAAGAAACTCAATAAAAATCTAACATTGAATTAAACTCTGATGAGCAGTAGCAGTAGTAGTACTCGAATCGTAGTTATGTATCATGTTGTTCAAATAATAACAACAAGTTCGATCACATATTTACAAAGTCCCGTTATTAATATCATCCTTGATCATCTCTAGCTCTCATACTCGTAAATACAATATTTTTTTATATATGGATACTCGTCCGTGCTTTGACGTTTCTGCTCCTACTCACGATCAGTAGTGTCAAATTCACATCTTCTTTTTTTTTTCTTTTGCTTTGGCCAATCTACAATACTATTCATCCTGTCTGATGACTCAATAAGCTGAGATGATGTTAGTCTATATATACATTTGTATAGTGAATTAGAGAAGGAGAGGAAAAAAACTTGCTTCTTTTTTTATGACGGGGGGAATCATATACAAGAAAATGCTTTCCGCGGTCATCCCTTCCAGCTACAGATATCTGTAAAAGGGTTGAGTCTCTTACAATCACAAATTGAGCCCAGAACTCAAACTCCTCTTCATTTTTCTTTTTTTTTTGCACACACACACACAACACAAGTGTATAGAATGTAGTAAATGCAATCATCTTCCTCTCTTCTTTTTGTGAATGTGAACTATTTCATGGAGTTGCTTTTTACTCTACCTTCTCCTCTTTTTTTTTTTATCCCTCCGCTTCTCTTGTCGCCATTCATCTTAAAATCCAATTTTGTGACATACTAAAATTGTCCCGAGAGCAACTCTGTCTCTATACATTTTTTTTTCTTCTTTTTATGTCTATCTTACCTCTTTCCAATGATATTACTACGACTAGTCCAATGTGTACAGGTAAAATACGAGAAAAATACTCTTTCAAACTTTTCTGACACTAGCACTCAAATCAATGAAAGAAGAGAGAGAGAGAGAGAGAGAGAGAGAGAAAAAAAAAGAGTAGGGGTACATGTATCTCTATCTAAAGTTATATAATATATTTGTTAGAGTAGCTACCTTTAGGATGAAAGGGGATTGTATCGTTTTCCTGGTTCAAAAAGTAACGTCAAAGAGAGAGAGAGAGAGAGATTGTTGTGTATAATATTTAATGTATATAAAAAGGAAGGTAAAAAGAAACCCAACTACTTGATGATGATATACAGAGATATGAGTACAAGAGTAGAGATAGTACAAGACAACCAGTTCAAAGAGTATGTAAAGATGGGTATTAGAAGTTTTAGGACTTGAAAAGTTTATCCTGACTGAACCTAAACCACTGGTATCCATGAGACAGGCATGAAAGGTATGTAATATTTATTGTATCATCTTGAGGATAATAGACCTATGATGATAATGAGAGAAGAAATTTTGCAAGCTTTTTTTCTCTTCTTTTTCATTTTGTACAGGTCTTGGAATTCTCTTGTACTTGTCTCTCTCGTACTGACGATGAGTAGCGTGTTAGAACAGCTACGAGAGTACAAACTAACCCGTTTACATCCTTTTACTTCCATCTCATCTTTTGCCGTTTTTTTTCATCTTCTTCTTCGTCTCTCTCTCTCTCTCTTGACGGGGAAGTGAGGACCAAAAAACTCTTTTTTTCCATGATTAGAAGACGACGAGACGATAGGAGAAAAAAGAGAAGAACCTGATCGTGATGAAAGGATTAAAGACTCTCTGAAATAGTTGAGGAAGCGAGAACACTTCTTCCTTGTGTGTGTGTGTCTGTGTAGATTGTATATTATGGAGAGAGAGATTGAAATGTACACTCAAAGAGATTGAAGGGAAATTACTAGGAAGAAGATAGACTGTAATAATGTATCAGTTTACGACCATCATATAATATTATGTAGGAACGTGAGACCAACTTTACTATGTATCAAAGGATATTAAAAATATATATAGATGAGTGGACCATTACCTAGTTTGAAAAATATATATATTACATTCTTAAAATGGTCTACATGACATTATTTTTTTTTTTGTGAGGATGGTCTCCACTATTTTTTATTTTCAAGAGAAACTGAGAAACTCCTGTATTATTATTATTTTGGTTTGTACTGATAAAATGGAATTGAGATCTGTCCACTAGTTTTTTTAGAAGATGGATTAACTTATTATTTTTTTACAACTAAATAATTGACGTTTAGTGTGGTGGACACTAGCTATATTTTTGTGGTGAAGAAATAATATTGACACTTGGATAATAATATATGATTATGGTGAATGAAGGCTTGGGGGGTACTTACCAGTGAAAATAGCGGTGCACAAAAGGAACACAAGCGGTTTGACAAAAATTGAAATCCAGAAAGCACCCATCGTCTCTCTCAACTCTCTGTATTGTTGACTGTTGTTGCACTTTACAAGAGTCACAAAACACTGCCGGAATCATTTGCAAAGTCTTGGACTTTGACTAACGAAAACTTTTATTCAAGTCTTGAGACTGTGGAGCCAGGGGCTATGAACACCTTCTCGTTTTAATAAAACAGTTTGCCATTTCAACAATATTCGCATCAATGAACGCATCTACCCTATATCTTTTCATATTGTTGTCTGCTCCCATACATACTTCCTATCAAGGTGTAGTGTAAAATGTACACACACATTTTACTGAACAAAACATTTTAATACAAGACATTAAACCCTTTATTGTGTCATTTTGTACAGTAATTATCTTTTGTCCAGAGTCCAGTTTCCTCTTCTTCTTCCTTACGCATCCTACGCTTTGTGAGACACTTCTCCTTATATAAGTCTGTGAGAGACATTTTCATTTGATAAGAGAATTTATCGTAAAATTTATTAATGTGAATAGTTAAAAGGCTTGAAAAAAATAAATGGGAAGAAAAAAATGTGTAAAAGATTTAATAGGATAGGGAGAGATTAAATAATTGTTGATATTTTGTCTTTCATTTTAAATACATGGTCATGAAATTTTCCCATTATTTTTAATAGTTTTTATTTTGTGCGTATTGTCTCATGGGATTTATTTTACAAATGAATGGAATTTTGTCTGTCTCATCATAAACACTGTTTTAGATTAAAATTTAACTGATGACAGTGAGTATCATCTACTGCCTGTATGAAGTTTTGCCCGCGAGTTTCTCCATTTGAAATTTGGTCCAGATGACGAAGAACTTTTTTTTTGATAGTACCAGCCGTTAGATTGGCAAAGTGAAATTAGTTAATTGACATTTGAATTAGATATCAATTTTTCTGGGTGAACGAGTACATATGGTACATGTGGTGTGGGTTTTAAAAGTGTATTTTTTGTAGGGAAAATTTGCTGGTTGAAGAGAAGAAAACTTTGAAATCAAAATTATATTTCTTGACACATTTTTTTCCATTTTTTTGGATGATGGCCGATAAAAGTTCTGCTGGTGACAAAAAAGTGACAAATGCATTATTGACTGCTGCCTCCACTGGATTTTCTTTTGATGATTTCTCGGATGCAAGACTCTTGGTTCCGGTCCCTGTCAGTGTTCAACATGAAATATTGAAGAATACTCCAGGTAATTTTGACAAGAATTTTTTTTATATTAATATCTTTGACCCAATTTTATATTTTTATTCCTTATTTTTTATTTAAGAGTCTTATAAAATTCTTAAATAAAAGTATTGTAATAGAAGTACTTAAGTATATCTGAAAACAAAACAATCTCTCTCTGTACACTACAAGTATGTCAAGTTTTTATAAATATTTGTGTCATTTTATATTTTAATATAATATAAAAAACCAGTCATTTCAATTTCATGTGTTTAACTCTCTTTTTTTTCTTTGTTGCAAAAGGGAATGTCAAATATAGAGATAGTTATCATCAACTTGATGCGTTGTTTGAATGATAGTTATATAATTTCGTAATTGTTTGGTTACTCCCTTGTTACATGTTCTCGAGATTTTTTTGCAGTATGATGATGATGACCCACAAGTACAGTTCGATTTCTCTTTCGTCTGATCAAAAGGGCAATCACGACAATTATTATTATCAGTAGGATTACAGCCCCAACAACGATACCAGCTATTTCTGCTGGATTTAGTCCTTGTAAATCTGTAGTTACAAAAATTGTAAATAATTTTAAATTTTCTAGTCCACATTACTTTCATTTATAAATTACGACATCACCTCTCACATCGACAGTACATGATCTACCACTGTACGGGTTCCATGGATCAATACTAATAAATTGAACAATAGGCACACAACAACTTATTGTCAGGTAGACACGAACTCTATCCCTCGTTCCTGGATAAAAATCGGGGGGAACGTACAGTCCTTCGGGAAATGACCGAATTTGTTGAATTCCTACAAATGTATTGAAATCAAAATATAAGAATTCTACAGACAATAAGTACAGCCTAGAAAGTTGAATGACTTAATGACCTCCTGCATTTTGAATTGTTGCATAGGCAGTCCATTTGTATTGATCACATTCATAGGGGTCCATTCTGTAGCGACAACTTCCGGTTACATACCGCTCGTAGCAAAAGGAGTCATCTTGATATTGTTGACCACCGTACTAATTAGAGAAAAATGACATTGGATACTTTTTCCATTGTTTGAAAATAATCTCACAGTGTAATTTTATACCTCATTGCCTCCAGGATAATAGTAGGCACTTCTTTTCACAGTATTTGTATTGGTTTTCCCTTTTGCATTGATTGTGATTATGTCAGACGTTCCGGGCAATATTTCTGGCGGGTAGACCATTCTCACTACAAGTTCTTTTGATGAACCACTGGGTAGATAAAACCTAGTAAATATTTAGTAACTTTTTGTTTAGTTTCTATTGTAGTTTTATTTAGTATCATTCTTGTATAATTATTAATTTTTATATTAATTTTCAATGTTTTATGACTATTTCTCTTTGCTTTATTCTATACGTACGGACTGATCGGATCTTCTTTTGTTGTTGCGTATCCCTTTTCACCGCTGACGTTAATATGGATGTATTCATCCTCTTTCCCCAGATTTTTGACCAAGAAATAAATCAATTGTTCAGCCGAACCCGTCAAATTAGTTGAACTCATCTGCAGTTAAGTTGACAAGTTGAGTTAACTTGTTAGGAAAGAGTTACTCCGTACACACATTTCAAACTTATAATAGTCTATAAAACTTTATTAATGTATTTTTAATTAAAACTAACCTCAATCTGAATTCCATTTGAAGTGTCCCGACTCTCTGGACTTGAAATACCTAGCCATGTTTTATTTTTTGACAAAGGATAATTAATTTTCTAAAAATATTCTTTTGATATTTTCAAACAACTTTTTTTCCCTGCCATATTAGTTATACAAAAGCTACCACATACTACTTAATATCTTACCTGCATGCTTTTGTTCTTGTTGATCATACTCGTGATGCAACTCAACGTCCACCGGTGGTGGTGAATGGTGAATTAATTGAGTTTCTGGTAAAACGTAATCTTTCACCTCTTCCTCATTAAAACCTCGTGATGACTCTAGATCATCATCTAAAAATCATTTCCAATTTTTTAAAATATAAATTAACTAAATCAAATCTGTCTTAAACTTTTACTGTAATAATTTTTTCAAAAAATTAAACTAACCAGGAGTAGAAGGTAATAAAATAGGGATATTTTTCCCGGTATTCATGATTCCCCATGTATAAGAAATATTTACTAGAAATGAGGTCACCAACAATACAAAAGTAAACTTTTCCATGATGTAACTTTTACTCACTGGACACTAGGTCACTTACACGCACTTTTTCTATTGTATGAGGTTATGGTTTAAAAATAAACCAACGTCTTTTTAGGACAACTACCACCATCAATGTTTCAAGACGATCTGATGAGGATGATATGATAGCCTTTGATATAAAAATCACCATAAATTTAGAAGCTCATTAAAAGCATTTATGCTAATGTTAAACTTTTTTTTGTGGAGAGGAGAGGTGGTAAGGGGAGAAAAAATAGTATGTTACTAGTTAACTAGCTTTAAATTTACTAGCCGTACAGTTTTTTTAACTAATTGTGACAGGGAGAGAGAGGTGAAGGTGTGCGTATTTGCTGGATGATACGGCCGGATATTACTCAAGATGAGGACAAGAGAGAGAGAGAGACGCACGTAGAGCCTACTTTATGAATGTGGGTGTCGAGTATAGAAGTCTCTTTTATGAACGATATGCATATTTATTGATGGTGACATAAAACATATCGGAACTACTTCCGCTCTACCTCATCAACCTCACAACGTTTTTCTTTAATGAGGTTTCAAATTGAGAACCCATATGTGCCTATTTAAATTATGACTTATTATTATATAGTCAACATTTTAGGACATACTTATGTAAGTAGTAGAACAACAAAAATTATATTGAAGTCTGCATGACGATATAAATTAGCAGTGGGGGTTAATTGAGCTCTAAAATTATTATACTTTTTTTTTACTGCGTACAATTGTTAAATGCATATCTGATTAAGGGTTTTCTTTTTTACTTAAAGTGGGTATTCATGTTACCTTCAAAATTATTCAAGTTTTATCACAAGACTCTACAGATTTTGATGGAGGATGGAATTTTTTTTTTTGAAAACCGTTTGTATCTCAAATTTTGAATCAAGAATATGGGACTAGTGCATATAGTTCTACATGGACTATATACAGCATGAGGGGCCAAAATATGGAATTTTTTTGCTTTTCTTCACTTCTTCTTTATATTCAGCTTAATTTAATACAAGCGCAGGATTAACTAGAAAAAGTTTCCGATTAAACTTGTCACATGTTGATGGTCATGATCAATTCTTCACATAATTAAGATGATGGTGAAAGGAATAAAGGATTTTATGCAATTTAAATGTTACACAGAAAGTAAAAACCCTTGTAAAATAAATAAACATGTCATAATATGTACTGACTAAACATATTGTACCGGCGTAAAATTTTGTGAATGATTAATATTCATCTTCTGAGTAATAGATGTGCACTTCCGATTGAGAGTCCTGTGCATGCAATTTTTTAGATTGTTTTTTTAGAGGGTGGATAGTATGATGATTTACTTAACAAAAAGAATTTTTTTTGTTGCATCATACACAATAATTTGACTGAACTAAATGATGTACACAGTTCAGTATGATGCCTTTAGAGAGATTGATTTTTATGTACTTTTACTTGAGATTTGTTTTGTGTGCATAAACAAAAACTTACAAATTTTTGTTTTTTGTTATTGTATCTGTAAATTGTACAAGTGGTGAATGTGGTAAAGATGATTTTAAAAAGTATTTTTATTTGTGTTTTATTTTTAGCTTGTATTGTGAAAAAATTAATTTGAAATTAATTTAAATTACAGAAGCTACTTCAGAGATTGACTTGCAAAGTGATGAAATATCCCTGGATGATGAACCCACACCAACTCCACTACCACCACCACCACAACAACATGTGACGCCATTTGATAATTTGCCAAAGGAAGGAATAGTTAAAAGTATTCGTGATTCAACATTTATTTCATATTTTACAAAATCTAGTGATGAAAAAGATTACCTGCCATCTACAACATTTCCAGTGGTTCCTCCTCCTCCAGTCTTAGCACCAACGACGACTCCAGTTCTTGTTCCAAATGTTGAATTAGTAAAAAAGTCTTCCGCGTTTGAATTACCACTACTACCTCAAACAATTACTACGACTACTGAGAAGCCCCCTGCGGTCTCTTTGTTTTCTAACACCTCACCTACATCTTCTGATGATCCATTTAGTAATTCTGCTCAACCACCAGTGACATTATTTGATTCTACCAAGTCAACTAAAAATAGTGATTTTCCAGTGGATCCATTGGGAAGCTTACCACATCAGTTGTCATCATCTCTAGCTCCAGTTCCTCTTACTAGTAGTATTAGTCTAGGGAAGAGTGGTGACACAGATCCCACTACAATTTATGCTCCTTCAGCACCTCCACTTCAGTTAGCACCAGCTGACACTTCAGCAAACGATGTTTTAAGATTTTCTGCCAAAACCCCTCAGGATGTTGTTGGACCTAGTTCAACAGGAAACTTACCGAGTAGTCAAGGTAGTCATTTAGTGTTTATATATTTTTTTTTTATGTACTGTATTGTACAACTGTTTTAATTTCATTATAATTTGTACATGTTTCTACGTTCCTTAAATTTAGTCACAGTACTTAGGATGAAAGCCAAATGTCAAGTTTTTTTTTTAAATTCCATCTCTTTCCTTTTCATCATGTACTGAACATCAAACACTGTTGTTGCTCAGTGTAATATTCCTGAGCGTGAAGAAGAATGTGGCAATCCTTATGTACACATGAATTTATTTACATGTTTTAGATCCTTTATATTAATGGGTTTTCTTTCTTTATTAACTACATTTGTGTGTCTGTATGACGTTTTTTGTTTCCGCACATGCATCTTTCATATTTTTTAACAAGAATTATGAATCATAAATAATCAACTGAATTGATCCTAAACCTAGTAGAGGTAATGTAGATAAAAAAAGAATTTTTTCACTTGCCCTTTCTGAAACTATCATTACTCATAAGGTACGTGGAAGGACAGTCATATTTAAGTATCAACTTAAAAATAGAATATTGAATCATCATTTTTGGGAAACTTTAATTTTTTCCATGTCACTTTGAGAAGGACATCTCAGTCTTCTTCTTGGTGACTTGGAGATGGGTGGCCTTAGCCATTTTTTTAGCCAAGATCTTATGGATAATTTCATGTAATTTCATGGTTTATGTTCTTACTTTGAAGGGTAAACGTGGTTATTAAATAATTAATTACTGATGCCACCAAATGTACAAAGTAATAGATATTTTGTATCTTTCAATAAAATACAAAATACTTTGCGGGCATTTTTTAATTACCTTTTTTTATACAGTTATGTTGTTATTGAAAGAATCTGTCTATGAGTACGTGATTTTATCTTTGCCTAATGTCACCTTGGTTCCATAAAGTAATGCGTTTTTTAACAATATCCTCTTTATTAAACATGCTTTTTTGGAGTTTATAAAAATTCACGATGATTTTTAGTATTTTTTGAAAAATCTACACAAATCAGTACAAAAAGTAAAAAATGAAACAGTTGTTCAAAAATTAAAATAAATCTCAGTTATTTTCTGTGACATGATCAATAATTAAATTCTGATTATTATTTTGTAGATTTGTCAAATAAATACAGGCTTGGGAAACATCGACCACAATACGCTCAGTATCCCGGCCTGTTGACAAATGTTCAACCCATGGCAAGTATGGGAAACTTTACTTCAAACTCACAACCACCCCCACCTCCACCTGTAGCACCTATAGCTGGACCTATAAATGTGTAAGTTTATCTTGAAGAAATAAATGAATCTTTCAAATTTTTTGAATGTAGAGTATGCAAGAGTTTTGTAGTGAGTCATGTGGTCACAGAACATTATTAAAGTGTAGTAAGTCATGTAATAAAATTGACTTTAATGTCATTTTTACGACTCCAGTTTTGGAATTTTAATTAACAAGTCGTCTACAAGTTTTATAAATATTGATGAAATATGGTGTGAGGTCATTTAGAAAGGAGCTAACTTAATTTTTTTTGCGTTTTCTTATTTAATTACAGACCGAGTCTCAGTACTGTGCCATCCAATGCAACAAATTATTCACAAGAGTATGCTGGAACTGGTTATGTGTTTGGCGAACCGCCACCCCTTAGGACGAGTTTGAGTACTCCATTACCAACAGCGCCAGTTCAGTACGCACCTGTGACTCATCACTGGTTTTACTATAAGGAAGTGGAAGGGAAAGGAATTTGGAAACCCTTTTCCTTTCTAGACTCTGTTGCTTTAGAAGAGGCCTTTTCTAGTGGTAAAATCTCACTAGTTTTTTTATGATACAATTTTTTAAAATTGAAATTTAGAAACTGATTTCTTCAAATAATTGTTTTAAAAGGTCAAACTACTCTCACGGCTACTGATGGTGGACGCTATGATGTTGATGTCATGCACAGACTTCGTAAACCAGTGTATTGGGAAGAGACACCGACGGAAGTACGCCGTTGCTCGTGGTTTTACAAGGGCCCCCTAGACAATAGATTTATACCATATGAAGAAGATTTTGCACAACAACTTGAAGTATGAACTTTGTGCATTGAAATTTGACAAATTTATTTATTGTTTTACCAAAATGCTCACACTGTATATCTATATCTTTTTATGGACTGTTAACAGCAAGAATTCGAGGGAGCAATAGCCACAGGTATTTGGCAGCGTCGTGTTGAATTAGGAGGAGGAGAAGCTATTATTTTACATAATCCATCTGTGATGGTAATTAGCATAAAGATTAGGAAACTTTTAGAAATTGGCATGATATTGTAAAGTCAAATATGAACAAATTTTTGTGATTGTTAAGGTACACTTTTGTCAGGCCGCTTCTCCTGATGAATGGGGAAATTTGCCGGTTAGTCAATTTTTTCTAATCAATTCTCATTTAAACTGCAATATGTAGTTGTGCTTGTGATTAATTTAAGAAATTGTGATTTTAGGAAAGTCAACTCCGTCCGCGGGTCGTTAAACGTGGCGTTGATAAATCGTTTTTAATTGAAGATGGCGAGTCCAATCAAATCGATCATCTGGTATTTTTGGTTCATGGTATTGGTGCCATATGTGATTTCAAATTCCGAAGTATTGTGGAAGCTGGTGAGTTTGTACTGATTTTAATTTGAAATTCTTTTGTTAGTGAAGGAATAAATGCCATAATTAATTTTCTTTTTGTGGAAATTAACAGTGGATGACTTTAGAAGTTTGTCAGCTCAATTATTGCATACACACTTTGGGTGAGTACGATGTTTTAATTAATTAACAATAAAAAACTAAACCATATGGCAATGGGGTTAAATGACTCCATTTATTAATATGACACTATAGAACTGCTGTTGACAAAGGACTGGCTGGAAGAATTGAATTTCTTCCGGTTTGCTGGCACAAGTCCCTTCATGGAGATTGTGGCGTGGATCGTAAATTAAAACCGATTACTCTACACAGTATTCCTAAATTAAGAAAGTAATTCCATGTTTTTAACATCTACATTTAATAAAATGGACTTGTCTCTTGACTCAAGAGTCTTGATTTGAATTCATTCCTTTGATTAAACTAATTAAATTCTTTGTACTTGCAGTTTTACCAATGATACATTGCTGGATATACTGTTTTATACAAGTCCTGTTTACTGTCAGGTAGCAAAAAATTTAAATGTGTACAATACACATTGTATTTATTGCAAGGCATGCTAATGATCAAATGACTTTTACAGAGAATCGTTGATACAGTTGGGAATGAGATCAATCGAATGTATGATCTCTTTTTAAAGCGAAATTTAAGTTTTGACGGGTCCGTGTCGTTGACAGGTAAAATGATGATTTTTTCTTTTGTTTTGTAAATCTTAAATGGAAAGTTATCAGGAATAATAATAATCATTTTTTTTTCTTCAAATTAAGGTCATAGCCTGGGCTCTCTTATTCTCTTCGACTTGTTAACTCATCAGCCTGTAGATTTGAGAACAACGAATGACGATAAAACTGAATTGAAACAATCAAATTTACCAGATGAGGTCAGATTTGTTTGTTTGAGTACATGCGATAATTTTACATGTGATGGGAAATGACTTATTTTCTCTTGTTTCTAAATGTCAATGTAGGCTAGCACTACATCACAAGGAGAAGATGCTTCCTCCAAATTAGTGTCATATACAATTGGTCATGCTGGAACTGGCCCATCTATTGGTCAGCCGTCAATTGTGTATCCGGCTTTTGATTTTCATCCAACTTGCTTCTTTGCAATGGGGTCACCAACTGGTACGTTAATTAATTTTTTTCATTTACACGGATTGAAAACATGTACAATATGTAATTCATACAAAATTTTGCATAGGAGTAAAGTTGTGATTCTTTTCTTTTTTTTAGCCGTGTTTATATCTGTGAGAGGAATAGAACAATTGGGTGATCAATTTCATCTCCCTACATGCCGATCATTTTTTAACATATTTCATCCCTATGATCCTGTCGCTTATCGCATGGAAACATTAATAGACCCAACTTTTCCTCATACTCCGGTTGTGATCCCACATCACAAGGGAAGAAAACGCTTCCACTTGGGTATTTAAAAAGATTTTGTCCTTAAAATTTTCAACTTTATAATTAAAAAATGAAATTAATATATTCGTTTCACGCCTACAGAGATTAAGGATGCCATGTTCCGAATGGGAACCGACTTGAAGCAAACGATGGTAGACACATTCAAAAATACTTGGAAAACGTAAGCAATTTATTAAATTTAAATTTGTGTACATTTATTGTTTTATTTTTCAAGTACATATTGTTAAAGATAATATTGTAAATTTTTTTCATGTCATTAGATTTTATCATCTTGCAAGTTTCGGCCGATCAGATGATCCAAAACTAGAACAAGAAATTGATCTTGCACTCAAAGGAGAATTAAATAAATCTGTGACAGATCAATTAAATGAGCAATCTCAGTCAGCAGCAGACGCCAACATAACTATTGGTCAATTAAATGGAGGCCGACGAATTGATTATGTATTACAAGAAGGGCCTTTGGAGAGCTTTAATGAATATTTATTTGCATTAAGCAGCCATGTATGCTATTGGTAAGTTAGAAAGTCAATTTTTCTCAGCTATTATAAGACTAATGTAAGCTCCGTCAGAAAGAGTCAGAATAAGAACTATTTTCATGCAAAGCCATTTTACTTGCCTACATGTTAAAGTGTTATTTTGTATATTCAATAGGGAGTCTGAGGATACTATGCTCTTGTTAATGCGAGAGATCTATCAGACCATTGGAGTGTTTCCGGATAATCATGCCTTGGTAGGACAGTCTGGGACAACTCCATCCATAGAGAATCAATTTCAGAGTGGACCACCACCACCATTTCAACCATCAACAAGTTATTCTGATAATTTGTCTCAAAATTCTTACCCTGGAGCTTTTCCTTCGTATGCACAGACAACCTCGTCTTCGTCAATATTTGTTCCTTCACCAGTTCCAATGACGGACATTCGACAAGCCCCAGCTCCTCTTCCATTCACACCAAGTTATTCATTTGCTACGCCTCAACAACCAAATACAGGTTCCAATATGGTGGGACAATTTGTGCCACCACCACCACAAATCTCACCATTTGTTGTACCGCAACAATCAAATCAACCCTCAAGTCAACAAACTCATGGTGCTACTACGGCTACTACAACTACTCTGCCTGGAGTAATTAATTCTAGTACCTACCCATTCCCAAATGCTTTAAATTTGAGTCAACCAGTATTACCTCCGCCTCGAGATCCAAGTCCTCTTATGAGTCATAATTTGTCATCATCATCTTCGTTCAATCAATTGGCATCATCATCTGATCCTCGTCCAAATAGTATGCCGATGACAATGACATCGACAGCCCCTCTAGGGCCCCCACCGCTAAGTGGATTTGTGAGAAAATCCTAGATTGGATTTGTATACAGAGAGATGAAGAGAGAGGCCTTTATAATTTATTTGTGTATGTGGTGGAAGTAATGGGCTTGAATTATCTATTGAATGTTTTGAGCAGCAGCAGCTATTCTTTTACTTGATCATTATTTATATATATATATCTTTACAACATGTCCTTTAAGTGTGTAACTTAACTTAATACCATTTTGTGTGGCACGGATCTTTAGTAGTTTTAAACACCGTAGTAGTTTAAATGAGCCGACTTGAACAATTTTTGAGAAATATAAAGAGAAAGAAAAAAATTATATATATGATAAAGTAATATTGTATATATTTAAAAATTTTTGTTTTCATTTTGAAATTTTCAAATTTGCTAAAACTATTAAAAAGTTACACAGTGCAACATTATTTACTCATTATTTTTTTTTTTATCATATGGAGACCGAATTCAATCAATTTGTCCCATTTCCCTCAATTCTAACAAGAAGATATTTTATAATATATAATTTTTGTTGCTAGTATATAATTAAATATTGCGGCTGACAGCAGAGCACCAGACCAAAGATATTATATATATATATATATATTTAATATTTACGAATTAAGATTATAATATATTTAATATTATACTGTTGTAATAATAATAATAATATAATTTAAATATAGATGAAAATGAATTCCATCTATACAAAAATAATAAAATTCTAATAATAATAAAAGTTTACACAAGGAGAAAAAAAGAAACAACATTTGTGCATTAAACGCTTTAATAATTATAATAATATATTACTTTTATATTATATATTATAATATTAAATTTGTAATAGCAGCAGATACAATTCATTTAAATACAAGAAGCCCTTTCTACAACTTTAATGACAAATGAGAATTCAACATGATGTTTTTCACACAACATTAGGTAGGGAGTACTTTTTTATATATATTTATATTATAAAAAAAGATCTGAGATTTTTTTTGTCTACGTTAAGTGATGAGAATCCTGCCCAGGACTACGTTCTACTGCTCGGGGGACGAATTCAGCCGCATTTGGATTCAACCGGCTAGAAAAAGAATTTTTTAATTAATTAATTTACAAAAAAATTGGCAGGTCATATTTTTAGTTTAAACTTTACACTAATAAAGAAATAAATTATTTCACGAAGCATACCTTGACGAGACAGAAACACGGTCTAAGCCCCTAGTGATTTCACCTAATCCATCATTTTGGTAATTATTTCGAGGTGCTCTGTTGTACGGAGGATTCGGCCCAGGAATGCGAATTGAACAATTCGGTGTTTCATGTGATGATGCTGGTGCTTGTCGATGATTCGAGCTTGAGTTAGGATGACTATCATTATTATTACTTCTACTACTACTATTTCTTTTTGCTTCTTCCTCAGCAACTGAGGCCTCATATAGGTCGTAGTAATAGTGGAGCATTTCCTCATCCTCTGTAATTTTAATAAAAATTGAATAAATATTTTGCCTAACAAATATTCAATTACTATTCAATACTATTCATAAAAATTTCTATGAATTGGCTACAACAAAAAAACACAACAAACTACTACAGTACATATTCCTCATAGATTTTTTTAAAAAAGTAATTATCCACTCACCTAGTTCCCGTAGTACCTTTTGAAAAATAAAATAGAGCATATAAACATGGGTTCTCGTAATACATTTGACCAAAGAAACCAGTCTGGGTCACCTCATGACCCCACACACATTTTTAAAAAACACTAGTTAATTTTTTTTATCTTTACTTGTTCATCAAACTCTTCTTCATGTTCCATCCATAAGTACTCTGAAAAATCAGGTTGTTCAGGACCAGTTGGACCACCATTAGCGGAACCATTTGCCGCAGCAGCTTGTCCATTCCCTACTTCACCTCCACCACTTCGACCACTTGATTCTTCTGCTGCTGGGTCACGATGACCTCCATCACCCTGTCCAGCGGAATCATCCAAGGGTAGTTTCATTCTAAAGAATGGAAAAAAATGAAAAAAAAATTACAAGAGAAATGAATTAAAATGTTTTAAAATTGCCCAGGTGTACTTGTGGGTGTGAAACTCACCTGAAGAGTTGATAAAAATATCAAGGGAACTTTGACGACGACTAATCACAATATGCTCTGATTTAACTCTCACAAAACTTAGTTAAAAACTTCGGCAATGGTTCCTCACTCTAAGTTTACTATTATGGTTCCTCAAAGGCCTCTAGTTCTCAATCTCACCACCGCAGCACCAGTTCTCTCCCCCCTTTCCAATTTTCCCCACGATGGGGGGGGGGCCAAAAAAAAAGTAAATACAACGCAAAAGGTCTTGTTTTGACAGTCAGCTGTATAGTTAATAGTAGTATTCCATCCTCATTTATCTTAGTATTTATTATAGTATTGGAGGGACAGCAGTTTGTAAACTACTCTCGACAATTAAAACCACTAAAGCTCTTCCTCTCACTCATTTCTCACTCTGGACAAGAGTCAATTCAGTGTCAAATTGAGAGACCAATATTAACGGAAATCTTGGATTTTTTTGTGATTGTTGTGTCATTTTTGACTTGTAAATTAATATTGTTTGAGTGACAATTACCAAATTTTGTAAATTCTTGACATCATGACAACTACACCTCGTTCTATTGGAGATGAAAGCCTGTCAGGTAAATATAATTAATTGTTTTCATTCCCTTTTTATATTAATTATGAGGATGACATCAAGTATATTGTACTGTCATTTCGTTATAATTTTAGTTAATTAGTTTTTGGAAGTTATCTTACACTGTACTACATTGACTTTAACATGATGACATACGGATTGATAGGTTACTCATGTATTATTAATGTACAAGTACATTGACATTGGGTTATAGTTAATTTTGTTGTCTTTTCAAAGGTGACTAATGATGTAATGTTGATTAAAATTGAAGCATGTTAAATGGAAATAGTTTTCTATTACTTGAGTATGAAAAAATATTATTATTTAAGTAAAATAGACAATACACGTGGCATCAAAGTGATTTTCATATTGACTCAGGCATAGTGTCAGTTTTAGTGTCAGTGGTAAGTTTATCGTATTGGTACAAGGTCATTTGTCAGTACATGTCATTGTATTTAACGCATACGATATTTTATACTCTTTCCAGCGACAGATGATGAGAAATTCTCATTGAGAATGTTATACATAAATTTATTTTTTTATCCCCTACAAATTGTAGGCTACAATTGCAATTAAATATCTACAAGAAATACAGAGAATTTCCTCCATTCAACAAGTTAATTTAGTGATTCAAGAGCAGGGAGCCAGGATTAAAAAAAAGGTTGGTAACCTTGAATAAATATATAATAAAATGTAAATGAATTTTTCCAAAACTAAATGATGGATTGTTTACGGCGTAAATAATCCATAGTGTCGTCACACTCTGCCTCTTGGTTGTACAATAATTTTCTCCGACGAAACTAAAGTTTAGTTTACCAAACGTTGTTGAAAAAACTGACATTTAACATTACCCTTATTACTACACGTACACACACTGACTTTTGTGAGTCAGAATTTTGTTGTTCATATTATTTAGTCATGATAGATTAATAGCTGTAATATTATATTTTAAAATGATTTGGTTAATATAATCAATACGGGGGTTTACATTAGTTTTTAATACTTGCCAAAAGTCTATTGTTTTGTTTTTGGAAACATTTAATAATATTAGAGATAAAAACGTATTGTAAATCATAATATTATTGTTCCCATTTCTTCTCTCTCGTTGACAAACATGTGGTGTGATATCTATCATCAGTTTCAGTACATTGACATTTTTGACTTTAATTTCTTGTCATAAACTCGGTGTGTTGTACTTGATATGATGATGAGGAGGAATGACATGATCTCATTCAATATTCCTCATCACCACTATAATGTGGTCATTCTACACTTATACTGTGACATATTAGAGGCAGAGTCATTTGTTTTAAAATAATTATTGTCATTGTTTCAACTGATTAGTTATCTTCAGTATGTACAGGGTGGCACATAACCTTTTGCACCGCCCTACAGCCTAAACTACAGGCACTAGAAAAAATCCAAAAATACGGTTTTGTAAAGCTTTCAATTCTACATCTAGCC